>CACVCL010031207.1:0-34793 GCA_902729485.2 Mus minutoides
TGGTGTATAAGAGAGAGGCAGGTATACCCACTTGGTGGTGTATAAGAGAGAGGCAGGTATACCCACTTGGTGGTGTATAAGAGAGAGGCAGGTATACCCACTTGGTGGTGTATTAGAGAGAGGCAGGTATACCCACTTGGTGATGTGCTGTCCTGCCTGCACCTGTTGGGCTGCACTCAGAGCCTGTAGGTCAGAGCTCCTTCAAAAAGAGATGGATAAATAAGTGCACTCACAGGAAAGCTGTCAAGATGACAAGGGAAGTTTAACCATGTCACAGTAAGAGAAACTAGGCAGCCTTGGGAGAAGAAGGCTCAGTGGAGACCTGGCAGACTCTAAGGAGATATTTAAAAGGGCTCCAGAGGAGCCACAGCTTCTCCACACAGCTCTGAAGAACACAGAGAGAAGTTGAGCCTGTTGCATTTCATTTTCAAGGTAGGGATAGGAGTTTTATGTTCCTCGCAAGCCATAAACGTAGACAAGTCATCAGTGTCTCTGAGGATATAACAATCCTCTGGCACTGGGCTGAAGCTGAAGGTATACATGCACCAGACATGTTGGAAATGGGACATTTATGTGATCTACCTGGTGAATTTCAATGCCAGTAGCTGGTTCTTTGGAAAAGGAAAGAGAATAAAATCTTAGAGATACTAGAGGACCTGTCCATGGTTGAGTCAAAAAATGCTCTAACATAAGCTCACACTTCCTCATTCCAGAAAAGTTCAGCCATCCAATAATGACTGGAAGTATTTACTGATAACCAGACAGCTGATGTAGGCAGGCCAAGACTGGAGTAGAGGTTCAGCCTCTATTCTCCATTGCTTCCAGCAAGAGAAAATTAATCACTTGTACATGGCTTCAACACAAAATATTAAGTTATACAATAACTCAGAATTGCTTGAGTGAGTCTAGAATAGACTTGAGTACTGCACTGGAATTTTTATGTCCAGGGAAATGAGCCATGCCTAGGAACAAATACTTCCAGAAGGAAGATGTATGCACACTCATATTTGCATGTGTGTGTTTACATGTGTAAGAATAATAGGCTTGGGAAATGGTCCAGGGTATACAGAGCTCGCCATAAAAGTATGAGGACTAGAATTCAGATTCCCAGCAGTTACATAAGATCAAAGTGCTCTCTTGCTCTTTGCTCTTTCTCTGCTTCCCTCTTTCCTTCCCCCTCCTCTCCCCATTCCCTTCCCCTCTCTCTCTCCTTGTGCTCATGGCCAGTCTCCTCTACTCCCCTACTCCTCTACTTCTCTGCTCTCTCTCTTTCTCTGCCTTTCTCTGCCTCTACTACCCTCTTAACTCCCTTCCCCATACCCATAACTCTGTTTTATACTTAAAAAAAAAGATCAAAGTGGCCAGAGACCACCTATTATCCCAACCCTCTAGAGGCAGAACAGGGGATCCCTAGGGCAAATTAGCTAGCTAAACTAGCTAAATCATTGAGCTCTGAGTTCAGAAAGAGACCCTGCCTTCGTTAAATAAAGTAGAGAACTATCACAGAAAGCGCTTTAGCCTCCACACCTATGCACAGCCCTACACACACACACACACTCACACACACATATATGTACACATGATACACATATTATTTATGATGTGTTTACTGTGATTGTAGCTGATTTCTTCATTGACCTTTCCCAAATGAGTAAGCCAAAGTCACATTTTAAGTTATTTGAAATTGGCATAATCTCCCTTGGGAGCTGCCTCTCACTAATTATTGAAATATAAAGATTTCTTCTCAAGTAGACAGATGTGTAATAGCTAAGGTAATGACGCCTGTACTTAAGTAAGACAGGTAACTGATTAATCTGTCAGATTGCGTGTAGTTGTTTCCCCACACCAAGAACTGTCTACACTGCGCTTCACCTGTTTTAATGAAATTCAAGCATTTCAAGTGTAGGATATTGTATGTTAGCTGTAGAATCATTGCCATATGATAGACCCTTGGTTTTCTTTATTTTGCATGATGGAAACTTAACACCCTTTAAAGACATCTCCCTAAATGCCCACCTCAAAGCCCTTGACTAGTCCCATCCTGTTCTGTTTCTGTGAGTCAACATTTTTGGATTCCATGTTTTGAGACCTTGCAATATCTTTTCTGGAATTTACTTGTTTTATGCAATGTAATGCTCTACAGCTTCATCCTTCTTGTCACAAATGACTTCATTCCCTTCTTTTTATGACAGTACAACGTTCCACAGTAATACAGCACATTTTCTTTATACATTCACCTGTATGCTTAACTTGATTCTATCTCTGGTTATCTCAAATGATGCCACAGCGATCAAGAGAGTACAGATCTCAGATGCTCCAGAAATTCCTAGAAACAGAGTAGATCATCATTTATCTCTATTAAAAAAATTTTTTGAAGAATTCCCATACTGTTCTTAGTATGGTTGTTCCAAAAATAAAATTAGCTATGTGTGGTGGCATTTCAAATTAGCTATACTGTGGTGAGTAAATCGCAATGCATATGTATATTGAATTTTCAAGTTATATAGCCATAGTGGTTTGTGTACCTGAGATGTTTCCCATATTCTTGGGCATGAATACTTGGTCCAGACTTTGTGGCGCTGTTTGGGTAGGATTAGGAGGTGTGGCCTTGCTTGTGTCACAGGAGACTGGCTTTGAAAATATAAAAGCCTAGATCCACTTCAAGTTTGTTCCTACTTCCTGCTTGTGGTTTGAGATGTGAACTCTCAGCTGTGCCTGCTGCCTGCAGTGCCTGCTGCCACACTTTGCTGCCATGCTAATAGATTCTTATTCCTATGGAAGCATAAGGCCCAAATAAAGTTTTCCTTTCATAAGTTACTGTGATGGTTTATATATGCTTGGCCCAGGGAGTGGCATGATTAGGAGGTGTGGTTTTGTTGGAGTACCTTGTTGGAGTAGATGTGTCACTGTGGGTATGGGCTTTAAGACTCTCATCCTAAAAAAAGAAAAAAATTAAATAAAAAATAATAAAATTGATAAAGACCCTCATTCTAGCTTACTGGAAGTCTTCTCCTAGCAGCCTATAGATGTAGAACTCTCAGCTCTTCCTGCACCATGTCTGCCTGAATGCTGCCATGCTCCCACCTTGATAATGGACTGAACCTTTGAACCTGTATGCCAGCCCCAATTAAATGATGTCATTATAAGAGTTGCCTTTGTCATGGTCTTTTCACAGCAGTAAAAATTCAACTAAGACAGTTATCGTGGTCATAGTGTTTTATCACAATAGTAGAAAAGCAATTCTGAGCCCTTAAGATACACAATTTTAAAGTCTTGTTTTCCTTTATCTTAGTAAAACTGAGGGAATAAAAAAAATCAATCTCATTTTCTTAAAAGCTTTTCATTGTGTTTGGTTAAATGATGATTACTGAGTATGATAGTAGGATTTTTCTCACATATTAATTTAAATGACTTTATTGTATTTTATTGCTTGTGTGTGTGTCACTGTCTTTTTATGCATTAACACTGGCCATTTGAGTTGTTTCTAAAGTTTTGGCTGTTTAAACTAATATAAGCATTCTCACATACATATCTTTTCCTCCAACCCTGATCGTTTGTAAGGTAGATGTCTAGATGGAGAGTTATAAAGAAAAGATTTTTAACTGTGAACATGGTAAAGGAAGCTATTCCATCGATCAGTCATCCTTGGTGCAGGACTCTTCCCTTTCCTGTGAGCTTGTTTCCTTCTGGAAGTCCATGTGCGTAGGCACAGAGAACTCCTTCCTACACCCTGAGTCATTTCTTAAAGCTAGCATGCTTCCTCCTACTTTTCTGTCACAAAGGCTTTTGACTTAGAAATGAATGGAGAGGAAAATATCTCCTTCTGCTATGTGAAACTGGAGATAACCAAGCTGGTGGAGCAGGTCTTACCAATAGAGAATTTATACAGAAACCATATATTAATCAGTGAGGTCCCAAAACTGAAAGTGAATTGGGCCCCCCTCCCAAAAAAGGTATGTATGATACAAAGAAAAGAGAAATCTACTTCCCATCTCATCTTAAAGGTAGTTTGTCTACGTATTCATTCTTCTAGCCAATTCTTACTAAATTCTCACTGTTTATTAGTCATGTTTATTAGGATTTATTGTCTTATCTGCCTTTTCATTTATTTTTATAAAAATATAAAGTTATGTATCTTTGAGGAAACATGAAAATAGTGTTTGTTTTCTGGACTAATGTCTGTGTGTGTGTGTGTGTGTGTGTGTGTGTGTGTGTGTGTGTATTACATGTGCCAGAAGGACACTTGTGCCATTAAGAAATAAAGACACTATTTGGATCTACCAAGTTCTTCCCATCATCCATAGACTTCCTTTTATTAATAATAATAATAATAATAATAATAATAATAGTAATAATAAAAGTGCCGGGCGCTGATGGCGCTTGTCTTTAATCCCAGCAATTGGGAGGCAGAGGCAGGCGCATTTCTGAGTTCAAGGCTAGCCTGGTCTACAAAATGAGTTCCAGGACAGCCAGGGCTATACAGAGAAACCCTGTCTTGAAAAAGAAAAAAGTCAAATGCCATAAAGAAATAATTGAAATATTTTATTTTTATGTTCTTAAAATTAGAAATACAAATCTCATGATGATGATAAATAAAAATAAACAACATTTAAAATAACTATAATAACTTTCCTTAACAAAACCAGAAATTGGAAAGTGTTCCTACTTACCTCTTGACTTTCCCATGATTGTCTCTGAGATGCCAGGAGACCAGCTCACCAATCAGGAAATCCCTTTGTGAACTAGGCTTAGAAGTCCACACAGCAGACCACCTGTACTTCCTTTGGAAACCCAGGGTCTGAGTATGGGCTACACTTACATAAGAGGTTTTTTTTTTTTTTTGTGGATTGTCCTTGTTTTAGTCCATTTTCACCTCCCATGGTATTTCAGCCTGTGATCATCTGCTATCTTTCCACACGTGCCCCTCCTGAAACTCTTTCTAGAAATCCTGGCTCTATAGTGGAGACCAACATGGTGCCACCGGCATTTTACTTCTGGTTCATTCATCTGTTTTTTTGTTTTGAAGTGATCTCTGCTATGTAGCTCAGGCTGACTTCAGACTCTGCTGCCTCTGTCATCTATATGCTACCTAGGAGTAGAAGAGTGTGCCACAATGTCTAGCTGCTACTGGCATTTTCAAAAGGATACTGGAAGAGGGAACAATGTGCCCTAAAGAACAGACTCTCCCACTAATGAGACAGAATGAGAGTGATTGACAGGTGCTCAGGGCAGTATGATATTTATGGACAGCCTTTCCTTGTATAGTGAAAGCAACTGTCCACTCAGCTGATTCTTGCCTCTCCCTTGTTTCGTTATGCCCAAGACAGAGTCATGGCAGGTGGGGCAACAAACTTGGTTGTAATCAGGAGTGAACCTACAAGACAGTTCATGAAAAATGTGATTGTTTTTAATCCTTGTTTTGGGAAAAAGGGAAAACCATGACTTCCTGACAGAGAAGTTAGTTCAAGGAATGCTCTGAGGGGTATCTTGAACCTACCAATGGCCTTGGACAATGAGGCATCAGTGCAAATGGGAGGTAGTTTAGAGAATCTGATGCAAGGAGACACCCTGCCCTGGTACTCTCTCCTTAACTGTGCCTTGCAACACCATCCCAACCTCCTGACTACTTCAGTCAGGCACCAACTGGCGTGCTGATCCTATTTTTTTTGACAATGATGTTTTGACTCCAAAACAAAAAGTACAGAATGGAGACAAACTTAGGAAACCTCAGACCACCCTCTGCAACATAACACCTCCCTGTGTGGGGCCAAAGCAAATGATTTATGTGCCTTTGCAAGCTGCTGTTTATTTTTGGAAGTTATTGTCACTGAGAGCTGACTGTCAAAAAATGGGATCAAAGTGTTTTCTGTTCAAAGCGACAGACTGAAGCTTCTGAAAGGCCTTGGAAGAGCGCATCCTCCTCCCTCCTCAGGCTCTGTTATCAGCTGTGAGAGTTTCAATGGATAAGGCTCAACTTCTATTTACCTGCACTGATCCATAATGCTTACAACATACAGTCCGAATAAGGATTTCAAAGCAGGTGTGTGTGCAAAGTGCTTTGCAAGGTTACTGAGACAAAGCCAGCCTTCCATGATTCATGGTTTATGGTACTATCTCCATCCTATTTCTTTCCAAACACATTCTAGAGTTTGCATAGTCACCAGGCTGCTTTTGCTCCACATCTAAACTTGGGATGTAACTCAGCCCATCTGTAAAACAAATAGATAACCATTGAAATCTTAACTAAACATTTGGGACTTAGCATTTAGAAGTATGGGATTCAGCTTTTTTTTTTCTTTTTTTCTTTTTGAAACTGTATCTAAAACATAGAAGAGCTTCAGCGTGTTCATGAGTTAAATTTGTATTCGAAGTTGGCATGTCCCTTCAGAGACAGAATCTATAATTTGCCATTAACTGTGTTTCTGTCCTCAGCAAGGTTAACAAGTATTGTAAGTGAAATCAATTCATATAAAATTCTCTTGTTATTGAGGCTGGGAAATTGACTAGTAGTCAATAGGTGCCTGTAGTGTAAGTGTAAGGACCTGAATTCAGGTCTCCAGCATCCATATGAAACACCAACCATGGTGATGAACATCTGCAACCGAAAAGCTGAAGAGGAAAGAGACATCTGGATCCTGGGAGCTCACTATCCAGCTAGTCTGTCAGAAACTGTGAGCTCCAGGTTCGGTGAGAGGGTCTCCCTCAAAAAGAATGTGAGAGCCAGAGAGGAAGATACCCAAATTTGACTGCTGGGCTACACACACACACACACACAACACACACATACACACACCACACATAAAACACACACAACACACATACACAGTCACAACACACACACTACACCACACACACACCATACCACACACAGACAACACAAACATACAACACACATACACACTCACAACAAATACACACACACACACACACACGAGGGAGCAAGAGACAGAGATCTCCAGAACAATGTTAAGTGCTCTGCAGCACATTTTTTTCTTAATAGAGAGCCAAGTAACTTTTCTAGATGGAGAAGTAATATATTTGATGCCGAAATGCCATTGGACTTTTCTTCATATCGCGGAGCAGCTCTTTCTTTAATAATTTCCCATTGATCCATCAGCTTAGTCATTCCAAACTTTCAATACAGATCAATAATTCTTTACCTGCCTTTCTCATCTTCCTCATTCATCTTCATACCTCTGGGCCATTCCACTAACACCCACTTCATGGCCATTCCGATACCTGACTACACATACCCTACATTGAATTTACAGTCATCTAAATTGTCAGTTCTTCTGAAGACAGCTTATAGGGTCAGGCTGTTCTGTCATGATTTCCCCATGATTTTACCAGGATTTTTATTATGAATATAAAACAGCTAAGAATACTGATAACATTCTCCCTGTTTGTTTGTTTGTTTTTAAAACAGGGTTTCTCTATGTAACAGCCCTGGTTGTCCTGGAACTCACATAGACTGCCTACCTCTGCCTCCCAAGTGTTGGGACTAAAGCTGTGGGCCGCCATACCCAGCTAATAACATCCCTCTTGGTGGTGTTTAAAACACGATTGAAAAGGTTAGGGACCCATTTCACAGACTAACTCTAGCCCCTAAGGAGCAAGCAGTGTTTTATATACACTGGTTGCCCACATTTCAATCAAGGTTAGATTTCAACTGGGTATTTGAACAGGTGAGGGCTCTGCATCCCATACTAATTCCATATCCATGCAAGCCCATGTCTGCAGTCACATCAGCAGGAAAAGCAGCAGTGCTTAAGGGTTAACTGCATCATGTAACTGCGTTGTCTGAAGAACTTAGTGCATACTTGTTTAAAAAAAATGTGTCAAGAACTTTTCCTGTCACCATGGAAAGAAGTCATTTGCCACTTTGGAAAGCAGATAAATTAGGGTTGGGAATAACAAAGAAAACACTATAAAATAAAAGAGAAAGCGTGGCCAAGGGTGGGGCTTAGTGCTTGCCTCTTTTTGTGAAGCCCTGGGTCCCCAGCACTTTGAGAAAGAGAAAGTGATTTGTTCCCTCTCAGAAAGGCACTAGTCCAATGAGAATAAAAAACACAAGTATTCGAGGAATTTGCAAAGCAAATATGGAATGCATGTAAATTCAAAGGGCAGGAAAATGTCGGATAAGAAGAGATATTCACAGAAAGAGGGCGAGAGAGGAAGTGGAGAATTCCAATAAGGACTGCTGTAGGAGGAAGGCTCCTGTGCCAGGCTCCAGGCACTGGGAACAGGGTGCAGAGCAGCCAAGACAGCCTTCTGAAGAAAGCACCAGATGTAAAAACACAAAGCAGAGGAACTGAAGTCAGATCCAGACTTAGCAGTCAGTTTGTTCCATTGGAAGAAGAACTGCATTCCTGAGAGAAATGGTCAGTTGTAAGTACAAGGAAGAGCTAGATATTCTTCATGCATTTATTCTCTTTCACTCACCATTCAAGGTACAAGTGAGGACCCCAGATCACGCAGACATTTTTCTCCAGACACTGAGTTTGCACCCTAGCTCTCTGACCTCGTGTATTTACAGTCAATGGTCAGGACGCAATGGGCCAGTTTATATGAAATAAATATGTACCACTTGAATCTATTTGGTAAAGAAGATCCCAGACATGCACATTGGCCCACAAGGAGACAGTTACGTCAGCGTTAGGGAGTATGCTCAGTAGAGTGTGGGACCTTCTCACATCCATCTCCCCTCTTTGTCCTGTTCCAAAACATTCGTAAGGCTGCTTATCCCGAACTGTATTTTTGTTGTTGTTGTTTTGTTTGTTTCGATGTCTTGACAAGGTCCTATCATTGCAGCTGAAGGTGGCCTGAAACTTGTGAACTTCCTATCTCAGCCTCCTAAGTGCCGGTACTACAAAGGGTATACCACCAAACAAGGCTCATTACAGTAAAATGAACAAAAATCCTTACAGTGTTACAGTCTTGGTGCATTCTGTCCTGAGATTGGAGCCCTTGGCTAGCCCCATATTTAGATCTGTCTTTCAAGATCATCTGACCTTGAAAGCTGAGAAGATGCATAGCACAGGTCAACTGTGTCTAGAAATTGCTTGCAGACCTTGCTTCTGTTTCTCCCCTTAAAAAAGCCCAGTGCTGTGTCGAATGTCAGAAGGAATGCAGTGGGCTTGGCAGAACTGCTAACTAATGATAATTTCATATTGCTTAGTCACCCCACTGTAGGACTATTTTCAGCTTCTATTCTTGCTAAATGTCCTGCCTTTCACCAAAGGAGCTGACTTAACATTAAAGAGAGACATTTACTTTTCTAATTAGATATCTCTTTTGTTTGTTTGTTTGTTTGTTTGTTCTAGATATCTTTTTAAAAAGCACAGCAAGTACTTACTTTCATTTTGTATAGTATCCTCAGGGGAGACAGGCTGGTCCAAAGCAGTGGCTTGTGACAGAAATGGTCAGAGGAATTAGTGGGCATCTATACAAGTGCTAGTCCTGCTGGTATAACAGACGTTAAGATGGTCCTCACCTCACATGTGCCAATGATGTTCTGAGAGCAGCAGACCCGACATCCAAGAACTGTAGACGAAAGGATCTGTGCTGACTGATCCCCTTTCCTCCAGTTGAGTTCTAAGGTTCTAATGTGTTATGTAAAATAACTGGCCCAAGTTATTATCCATCAGAAACATGATGAAAGACCACGGGCCCTTCTGGAGTCAGTACTAGAAAGTCAAAGGTAGAAGACATAGATACTCAAGGGACAGGTAACTAAAGTTTCAATGGAACCTCGAAAGTTAATAGAATGGAGTTTATGTATACATGGATTAAAAGCTTAGGTATTTGTGTGTATTTACCAAGAGAAGGTAAACATATTCTGTTTTTCATTTTGCATTTATGTGCATTGCACCTATTGTTCTGAATCCTTGTTGAGACTAAGAAATCACCTCTTTCAAAATTATTTGCAGATATGGATATTAATGATGATCCTAACGATGACCATCTTGCAAGTTATGACATTCAGCTCTGTATTCAGGAATCCATTGAAGCGAGCCAGGCTGTATTCCATCCTGAGAGGTAGCGTGCTGACAACTACCCTCAACAACTTCCTTTATGGCAGGCGTTTGCTGCAAGTCCTCCACTATATAAATGCTTATTTCCCCCATGACACGCATACTCTTTTTATGATGGGATGCCTAACAACTTAGAAATGTCAACTTTGCAGATATTTTAATAATCTGTTCTACAACTATGCATCTCACGTAGAAAAGGAACTTTTCTGAGTGGGAAATCCACAGCTGAATTTGTTTGGAGATTGCCTAAAATCTAAATTAATGTGGACGTAAGAGGAACAATGAGTAGAGTTTGAACACATTCGTGAGGACAGTGTAAAATAGTCAGACAGAGGTCTGTATGTATGCTAGCTGCCACCTTGTCAGCTAACTAACCCTTGTGAGTAGACACATTAAAACATACATAAAATTGATGTTGCAAGCATAGTAACAGTAGAATCTAAAAGTGCAAAAATAAGTACTTGAGATACATGACACATAAAGAAAAATTAGGCCTTGGTTCACCTTTACATTCTATTATCATGTTTAGAATTTTATAGTCTGGAACTTACTAGTGCTTATGAGTATACTCATTGCTATGAAATTAGTGCTTTTGAAATGTGTGTGAAGGTCATGTGTGTGTGTGCTATGTGTGTGTGCAATGTGTGCATGTGTGTGTGTGTGTGTGTGTGTGTGTGTGTGTGTTTGCATGCATTCATGAGCACAGTTGCACACACCTCTGGCAAGGTCAGAGATCAATAATGAATCACTTTCTCTCATCTTTCTGTTTAAAATGGTTTCTCTCACTGTATCTGGCATTTAGCTAGACTGCCTAGCTGAGTACACCCCAGGCATCCTCTTTTCCACCTGGGATTACAGGCCTGGGCTGGGGATCTGAATTCAAGTCCTTACACCTCTGCAGCAAGCTCTCTCCAACTCTTCTACTCTTATGTACATGAGTACTCTATAGCTGTACAGATGGTTGTGAGCCACCATGTGGTTGCGGGGATTTGAACTCAGGACCTTTGGAAGAGCAGTCAGTACTCTTAACTGCTGAGCCATCTCACTAGCTCTTGAACTCTTCTACTCTTGAACTTTTGAATGTGAACATGGAACTAGATCATATAAATCTTTTAACTCTTGAAAGGGTGCATGTTACATAAAATGTATGGTCTTTAAACTTTTTCATAGTGTTTAAACCTCAGACTGATTTTCGACTCTGAGAGCTCCCCACATAACATTCAGAAACCTGTAATGTTAGCAGATACTTCTGCTTAATAGAGCTAATATCTTTGTTATGAAGTTCCTGTTTCCATTTAAGATTCAGTGTGCCACACAATTGCCCTAGGAGCTTAACTTCTGACTGCTGGGCCGCTGAACAGGAGTATAGTCAGTAAAATGCTCTGCCTGTTAATCAACTGGCTGTATAACATGCACATGGGCCATAAACTCCCAGTATCTATCAGCAGTTACTAAGAGCCAGGTAACATTTCCTGAGCACAAAGTTTTCAAAGTAGTGGTCTTCTTATTTAACCCCACCCAGATGAAGAAAACAAGAAAAGAAAACACAGAAAGGCCAGCACACATTCCCAGAGCCGTGAAGTTGGGCTGTGACCTGCCCCCAGCCCCTTTCCTTTGTCTCCAGTCGTTTATCCCACTTCTATTACTCGGAGAGACCCCCAACACCTCTTCATCTTCTGCTTTACTCTCCTTACTAGTGCACTCTGTGCCTGGCTTTGGAGAAATTTTCAAGTGGAGAAAATCAGCAATATGATGCTCTTGAAAATTGATATTATAGCATATATGTTTATAAAAAAAATTAACACTTATTGTTTAGATCCTCAAAGTGCATCACCAGGACAAGTGAGGCTTGATTGTTTTTTCATCTTCTCTGTTAGATTGGTACAACTAAGTGATCAAAACAGAAAGCTTGTGGCGGCCATAAGGCAAGGTGAGCGGGTACGCATGCTACAGGGGGTGGAACTGGGTGTTCACCTTGTCAGGGCCAGTGGGTAATACATCCGCTCATTTTGTGTAGGTCACATTTTTGAGCTCCAGGAGTATGTGCAATCTAAATATGCACTGGAAGAAGCAGATGAGAAAGGATGGTTCCCATTGCATGAAGCTGTAGTTCAACCCATTCAACAGATACTCGAGACTGTTCTGGATGGTAAGAAAACACACAAAAACTAGAGCAAAAATGTAGATGGTATTGTTGTACCAGCTGAACAAAACAAGCAAAAATAAAAGGCAGAATGAAAGTCTAGCACAATTTGTGGCCTCTGCAAATGAACTTTTGCATCTGTTCACCTAAGAATGCTGTCCAGGCTGGTAGAAAGTTACTGTTACCATATGTGATTGACAAAGGTGTGTCATAGGTCACAAGTTAGTTTAATGTATTTTCTCTTATCATTTCATTAATTAGTAATTATTTTATTCAATATTATGTATATAATATTAGGTGATTCTGATTTATATTTTAAAAAATCACAAAAGCAGATGTTGTTTTTAACTTCTCAACAAAATGCTTTCATTTCTCAGCATCCTATAAGACACTCTGGGAATTCAAGACCTGTGATGGAGAAACACCCTTGACTCTGGCAGTCAAAGCTGGTCTGGTGGAAAATGTCAAGACATTGCTAGACAAAGGGGTCTGGCCCAACACCAAAAATGACAAAGGAGAGACACCTCTTCTGATTGGTAAATGATTTTTTTCTAGAATTTTGAAACAAATATAAATGTTTAATAAGTTTTTGTAGAAGCCACTGAGCACTGGCTAACATTTTTCCTGAATTCCTTCCCTTCCCCAAACTTTCTACACTCCCAGCCATATTTCACCTGCCCGTGAATTTCATTATCCTGTCCCATGAAAAGCATCATGAAAGTTGGCCACATAGTTTAACACTGGTGTACAGAAAACCAGGAGGGTCCTAAATTAGTTCAGTGACACCATAGATGCCAAATCTAAAGGAATACCCTTGAGATGGGGACAAGCTGAGAGGGAGAGTTGTGTGTGCAAGATACTGCCCGAGAACGTGCTTTAGAGGGGATGACAAAAAGAAGAACAGTCAAACGAGACTGCAGAGAAGAGGAGATGCTGTGGACGATACTGAGGTTGGCCCCTGTACAGCAGAGCTTACAGCAGTGGCACTGTGAGGAAAGGGTGGCCATTGAAAATCGCTGTGCATCAGCTTCTCAATCTTCACCCCCTACTAATGTTGAATAAGAATCTGATGACAGGCCAGGCAGTGGTGGTCCATGCCCTTTTATCCCAGCACTCTGGAAACAGAGGCAGGCAGACCTCTGAGTTTGAGGCCAGGCTGGTCTACAGAACAGGACAGCCAGGATAATACAGAGAAACCCTGTCTCAAAAAACACAAACAACAAACAATAACAACAAAAGGAATCTGATGACTGAAGAAGAAAGAGGTGAGACTGTGTATGACCCAAGATAACATTGGCTCTTCTGAGGGACGCGTGGATGGAATGAGAATTTGGGGTTTGGTACCTGAGATCTGTGGACTTACATTTTGGCTGTAAAGCTGTGATAAGGTCTTTACATCCTCACATATGATAGTTCCTCAAGAAAAGAGAAGTTGTATTAAGCCAGATGCTTTGCTGGGCATTCTGGATTTAAAGACATTGATCACTTTTTTGTTTAAAGTTTGTAGAAGAGCTAGATATACCACGTAGGTGGAAAATTAATGTAAACGCTACAAAGAAAGCACATATTGAAAGTAAATTAAGGGAATTTGTAAAAAGCCATTGCGTCTGCAGAAACTCAGGGCCTGAATTTCCTGAACTGTCCTGAGAAATATAGAGACAGCATCAATAGAACTTTTATAAGAAAATGGATCATTCATGTGAGCTTATCAATTTTGCTTTTGGGCTACTTTGAAATTTGCTGCTCATGAATCATTAATACACAAAGAAGAGATAAGTGGGGGAATGGTCCTTTCTCTATGTAATTCCATTTTTAATGCTTTTCTTGACTTAATCCTTCACCTTTCTGTCTATTCATGAAGTATGTTCAGATGACAAAAAACAAAATAACCTTAAATCCACCCGGGACCCTTCCTCACCCATCTGGCTCTGACTTGTAGTGCTCCAACTAATACAGTCGTGTTAGCATTCCTTGATGAGTGGTAAAGTATCAGATTTGTGGCAATCTGACACTTACTATGGTTTTTGCCCTCGGATGGACTCTGTGTTCATCCAGGGGATGCGGTGTCACCTTTCCTCTGCTGGATCTCCCTGCTTACTTACCCTAGTCAGCACAGCTGGGTGTGGAAGAAGCTCTGAGAACTGTTTGTCCCAGGGTCTCAGTGCACCCTCCTCAGCTCATTCTTCTTTTACTTTCTCAGTCCTTACCCAGAAATCTCAGAGCTCCCTTCTCTGTGCATTTTCTGAGTCAGAAAATCACTTGGAGGTGCTGTGTAAATTACTAATGAAACTCGTGTATTCCGAAAAAGGAAGAAACTGACAAAGTAGAAATAAAAAGGGGAAGCCAGCAAGCCACAGATTTCCAAGGACATCTTAAATAATACAAATTCTAATTAAATACAATTCTAATTAAATACAATTCTAATTAAAAATCTGAATATATAAACCATATGGCTTCTAATAAATCAATTGAAATCTGATTTTCAAATTGAATAGAATTTGCATATAAATACCCACAAAAAGAGTATATATAAAACTATACATAAGATCATATTTTATTATCAACTATATTAAACTATTAATGTGCCTTATGGGTTTAACTATGTCAGTTGGTTATTAGTTTAGACAGACTTTACAGGTGATCTATAAAGGATGAATTCCCCACTTTTGGAATTATTATTTTTATGGAAACTACATTCTTCTAAAGTATTAAATGAGAAGTGAATATATAAATTTTAAGAAATTAATTGAATATCCCCTGCATACACTTTTTTTTTCATGAATAAAGGTTAATCATGCTAACAGCATCTTCCAGAGGGACACAGAAAGATGGCATCATAAAGGGAAGAGACCCATAATCATGAGATTTTTTTTCCCCCAAAATTTAAAAATCTGAAACAATAGCAATAGGATAAAGTCAAGCTCACTGCTCTTGGCAGTGAGAGCAGCTAAGATGAGGTAATGCACCCCAGAACTGCAGTGGAAGGTGGGGAGCTCAGGAAGGTGTTTATCAGCATATAGAATAAGATATACTTATAGAAGAGATATACTTCATATAGAAGAGATATACTTCACCTCCCTCTTTTTTTTTAATTTGGATTTATTTATTTATTTATTATATGTAAGTACACTGTAGCTGTCCTCAGATACTCCAGAAGAGGGCATCAGATTTTGTTACAGATGGTTGTGAGCCACCATGTGGTTGCTGGGATTTGAACTCGGGACCTTCGGAAGAGCACTCGGCACTCTTAACCACCATCTCGCCAGCACCCACCTCCCTCTTCTGAGGTCCAGATCTTCATCCATTCCTTGTCTGAAGTACAATTTGCTGATGAATACTATCTTTGATAGGGAAAAATATTTGTTTCAATGGGGAATAGATCTGATAAATATTTATCTATGGATGACCAGCATCTTAGAAATAATATCAACCAATACTAAGAATAATTTATTGTGCTCATATTTTATACTGGGTACTATACAAAATGGTTAGCATACATTATTTAATTTGTACAACATACATAGTATGCTCCCCCCCCCCGCCTTTTTTTGAAAAGAAATTGAAGTTTGGAATGAGTACACACAAAATTCTATCTTGGTGATAAACATTTTTCGTGAAATTCTTATCTACTCTGAGACCTGAAGACTCAGACTGCACAAATAGAAATTTGAGCATGAGAAAGCAAAAGCTCACAAAAAGTACAATATCCTTCTATAGAGAAAACAGGATGGCTTGTACCTATTTTGATATTAGTTTAAATAAAGTAGTTCCATATAAAGTCCTCATGTTGATAAGGCAACTTCATGTTAATCTTCCTGTTCAAGCTATAAAGAGAGGCTCCTATGACATGGTCTCTGCACTGATTAAATACAACACCAGCCTTGACCAGCCCTGTGTCAAACGATGGTCAGCAATGCATGAGGCAGCTAAGCAAGGCCGCAAAGATATTATCATGCTGCTCCTGAATCACAGAGGCAACGTCCACCTGAGAGACGGATTCGGAGTCACACCCTTAGGAGTTGCTGCTGAGTATGGCCACTGTGACGTGTTAGAACATCTTATTCACAAAGGTATGTGAAGTGAGTTACTCTGTCCTGCTCTCAGACTCTCTTCATTTTTGCATGGGTTCCTCCTTTTCTCCTGAATATTAATGGGTGGTGTTTTATCCTAGCCCCCATTAAACCCCTATTTCACCACGTAAGCTCTATTCATTATGACCAACAAAGATCTGCAAGACTAGTCCTGATTGCTTTCTCTAGAGGCAGCCTAGTTTCCGTATAGATTTGGGAAGGCCTTTACTGTCATCTTGGCTGAATTTCTCCTCTCTTCCACTTGCTGAGTCACCATCCCTCCTAACTGGGATAGAGAGGTTGGATTTATCTGTCAATCTTCTATCACTTTCTTTCCCAAGCCCAACTGTTGGAAAGCACCAAAGTCTGTCTTACCTTCATGCTGCCATCTGTCTGCCTTTTTGGTCAGGTCCTTCCCATCTTCCCTGGACCAGTGTGACCATTTGCTAACTATTCTCCAGATCTCCATTCTTCCTTTCAGGGAATCCATACTATGTAACTACAACTTAGTGCCTCTTGCTCAGGTGCAACATCAGTAGTGTATTCTATTCAAAACACCACTGCAACAGCTTTTGATAATTAGAATTGTTTTTCCAGGCTTATGTTTCATTACTCCACTCCATATCCCACTCCAGGCAAAATAGAATATGGGTGTTCTCTCTGCATCAATTTAGGTCAGATCCTTGCTCTCATTTAGGATAATATTCAGGAAAATTCAAAGTGAGTCTCTTGAGATATTCTCATAAATTCTTTCCCATCTCTCCAACAGCTGGTGTCATTTCCTACCCCTCAGATCTCAAATGCTTCAACTCTACAGCCAGGAAGAAAGAAACTCAATACCTCAAACTGCTAGCTCCTAGCTGCACCTATTCTCCATGAGACCCTTCTCTACTTACATGCCCAAGCCCCAGGCTACCGTCCATAAGTGAACCACTCGATCCCCAAAGGATCTTGGATGGGTGAAAATTAACATTTTGTGTTTCCTAGTTAGTTAGAGTTTCTATTTCTGCACAAAACATCATGACCAAGAAGCAAGTTAGGGAGGAAAGGGTTTATTCAGCTTACACTTTCATACTGCTGTTCATCACAGGAGGAAATCAGGACTGGAACTCAAGCAGGTCAAGAAGGAGCTGATACAGAGGCCATGAAGGGATGCTATTTACTGGCTTGCTTCCCCTGGCTTGCTTTCTTATAGAACCCAAGACTACAAGCCCAACGGTGGCACCATCCACAATATACCCTTCCCACTTGATCACTAATCGAGAAAATGCCTTACAGCTGTATCTTATGAAGGCATTTCCTCAAGGGAGGCTCCTTTCTCTGTGATAACTCCAGTTTGGGTCAATTGACACACAAAACCAGTCAGTACACCAATGTAACTTCATTGAATTATCACACAATCCCTAGGGAATATAAGCTACATTAGTTCACAGAGGAAAAAACAGAGACACATAAAAACCCTATCCCAATTCACGAAGTAAGGAGTAGGTCCATTATCAAAGATGGTTCTCTTCCCTTTATGGTATGTGTTCTACGGAAGCTGTCACTGCAGCTCGCTACACTGTGTTTTCTAGTTACCTCTTCATTCGCTCTTTAAGCTCCTTTGGTCAGGCTTATTCATCTTAGAGCCACACAGAGAATTTCTCCCTGTAGGTATCCATAAATATGTTTTGAATTGAAAGAATGCTACCTGTTATCAAATTTAAAAGTCTTATGATCATATTTCTTGAAGCATGATTGACTTGTTTTCACTCATGTTTTTGTGACTCGCTATCCTTGAAAGTTTAATGAAATGAAGCATGTTGCCTAGCTGTTATTGAGTGGCTAAGCTTTTATCAGAAAGAAATAAATGACAGACTACTTAAACAGACTATCTTAACACTGCTCAGCCATCTAAGCCACGTGCTTTACACTGCCAGGTGGTGATGTGTTTGCTTTGGCGGATGATGGGGCATCTGTGCTATTCGAGGCAGCAGGAGGAGGCAACCCTGACTGCATCTCCCTCCTGCTGAAGAATGGAGGAAGCGGCAATGTGCCCAACAGAGCAGGTCATCTTCCCATACACCGAGCTGCCTATGAGGGACATTATCTGTAAGTAAGATATTAAGGTGATCGATTTAAGTTATTAAAACACTAAGGCGTGTGTACAGTACAACCTCTTGTTATATGATATTCTCCAAATCTCAAAGGGAAATAGCCACACATTTTTTTTTACAATGCTTGAAAATGATTTCATAGCTTTCCCCCTTACATTATATACTCTTGCCTTTCCCAGAGTGCATTTATACTATTCCTTGTATAAAAAGTATTCCTTGTAGAGGAATAAAGTTGTAATTGAGAAATCTTCACCAACTGGCATTTCTGTATTTAAAAAAAAAGTTCAACAAATGACTACAAAGTTTCTGACCATTTTGCCATTGGCTGAGGGTTAGAATTTGTAATGATACTGTGTGTACTTCAGTTACCTCCTAGCATCGCAGGATGTATACGATACTATAATGGTGAATATATTGGTAAATAGAAAAGATTCCTTGTAACTTAGATTGAGTGGAATTTTTCAACAGCAAAATGTTATAAGCAACACAGCAATAGAAGCCTAGAATCACAACATTAAGCTATCCACTAAGAGGAGGTGGTTTTAAGAAATTAAAATTATGACACAAGATCAAAAACTTTGAGTCAGCTTGGCTTTCTTATTTCTGGTAGCTGCACTGGCAAAGTTAAGGGACCAGTGACGCATAATTGATGCGAAGTGACATGTTGTTAAAGTTTACCTGGATTTACTCCCAGTGTTCATAAATTCACACATGATAGCTCTGAATTAGGCACAGGAGATCAAGTTATCCTTGGTTGTGGCTCTCCTGAGTGTCTACATGGTTAGTGAAGTGTGAAATTCACAAGCATTCATCACATGTATTTAGAAACATGAGCTAGGAACAGTTATTTCATCTGGACGGATTCAAGTTTGATGGAAGACTCAAGATTCTGATTTTCACTAAGAATTCATCGTGAGCTATACAGGAGACCTAATGTGCATGGGAAATAGTAATAGATGGCTTAAGAATCAATGAAATAAAACAAATTAATAAGAATCAAAAGATCAAAACTCCATCCTTTCCTTTCACATGGAATGTAGGACCTTGGACAAGTCCTGTTCCTCCTTAAGCCTTTATGCTGTCCGTCTTTAAATGAAAGTGTTATGCTTCTGCTGGGCAGGTCATTTGCCAAGACTGCATGGTTTCTAGTGGTGAGGACTATGCAGGGTGCTTCTACACCATCACAGGCGATGACTCTCTTTGACAATTTTATCCATTCATTTACAAACATGGAAGATCCAGGATATTCCTTGGGAATTTTTAGCATGGAAAACGAAATCAGAACTCAACTAAATCACAGTAAATTAAATGGGAGTCTCTTGACTCACAAAGGTAAAACGAGTTCTCACAAAGTCATGTAGAGGAAATATGGAAAACTAAACAAAATGAATTCACTTGTCCAATGAAAGTTTTATTTAGCTATTTGATTTTCTTTATGCAATGGGGTATTTAACGAGGTTTTATTTTTCCTCTAGTGCTCTGAAATACCTTATCCCAGTAACATCCAAACATGCAATTCAGAAAAGCGGCCTCACTCCAATTCACTCAGCAGCAGAGGGACAAAACGCCCAGTGCCTCGAATTGCTCATTGAGAATGGTTTTGATGTCAACGCCCTGCTTGCCGACCACATTTCCCAGAGCTATGATGATGAGAGAAAGACTGCGCTATACTTCGCCGTCTCCAATAATGATATCCACTGCACAGAAGTCCTTCTGGCTGCAGGTGCCGACCCCAACTTGGATCCCCTCAACTGTCTGCTTGTGGCAGTGAGGGCCAATCGACATGAAATCGTCCGGCTGCTTCTTTCCTATGGGGCTAATGTCAATTGTTATTTTATGCATGTGAATGACACTCGCTTCCCCAGTGCCATCCAGTATGCCCTGAATGATGAGATTATGCTGAGGCTCCTGCTGAATAATGGTTACCAAGTGGAGCTATGTTTTGACTGCATGCATGGAGACATCTTTGGAAATTCATTTGTGTGGTCAGAGACTGAGGAGGAGGGACTGCCAGGGTGGACATCGTGCATAATAAAAGATAATCCAGTGAGTTCCTTTCCTTCTTCAGTACCTCAACTAATTTTTCTCAGGAATCTTTAAATTTCGATATTCTTAACCCTTTTTACTTATTCATCAACTGCCAAAGTTGATCAAGAGTATGTTGTTTAACTTTTAGTTATTTATAAAATATCCAAATGCCTTCCTGTTACTGATTCCTAGATATATACCACTGTGCTCTTAAAATATAACTGAAATGGCTTTAGTATTAATAGTTTTAAGTCTTGTTTTATAGCCGAATGTATAATCTATTCTGGAGGGTATTTTATGTTCTAAGTAAAATACACAATCTCATGGTATAACCCATAAAATGTCACACATTTAAGGATATTAGAGCAAAGAAAATAAATTTTATTTTATATGCTTCTCAGTTTTTACTTCTTATTACTGTAGACAGAAAACCATAAAGAAGGCCAGGAAACAAGGCTATTTCTTTTCTTGAGTTGGAAACACAGTGTCAAAGAATTTTACAATGCAGTTATTCACCTGTGCCCACTTGGTGGAATATTAGGACTAGAGAGAAAAAAAAATCATCAAGGTCATGTTCACTGTGATCCCAACAGAAGCATGACAATGCATTTAGTACTATTAGCTCAAAGTAACAATAGTTCAAATGGCATCGCTTTTTCGTTTTTTTAAATCATAATCATGAATAGTTTCTTGTAAAAAGACAAGGAGTAACTTTTCATATAGTGCTGGTCATGCATATGATATGTTAAAATACCACTAAATTACCTGTTATCATTTTTCTCAGTTCTGTGAGTTTATTACCGTTCCGTGGATGAAGCACCTGGTGGGTAGCATTGTCCGAATACTGGTGGATTACACGGATTATGTCCCTCTGTGTGCAAAACTGAAGTCTGTGCTAGAAGTACAGAGAGAATGGCCAGAAATACGCCAAATAATAGGTAAAAACAAATATTTCCTTTACTTAAAATTTTATTTTTGTGTTTGTGTGTGTGTGTGTTTGTGTGTGTGTGTGTGTGTGTGTGTGTGTGTGTGTCTTGGTGTAAATGTGATTATGAGTGTGTTTTTCTATCCTCAGAGAAGCTTACAATTAGCAATGACCATACTAGTTCTGACCATCGTTCTCACACAGAAAACTTGGTGTGGAAATGTCAATTCCTACTAAAAGAAATACTAAATGATGGTTCCAGATCTGAGGGAGGAAATTTGTAAGAATGATCCTGGACCTTCTGCTCAGATCAGGCAGCCACGAAACTCAGTGACCATCAGAACTGGATCAGAGGAGTCCGAGAGCCATCCTAAAGAGACTCTCAGTGCCCAAACAGGACCATTCAAGTTTCAAAACCACAGTTGTTTCAATGAGTAACATTAATATGTCCAAAATGTCTAAATACACGATGCCTTAAAACCTGATCATTTCAAAGAGTTTATAGAAAAATCAACTTATCTTGAAATTTGTTAGAAACACGTAAGCCATTTTTCTGCCTTGTTTATGTGAAACATGTCACAAGTAACCAGAAATAGATGAGCAAAACAACAAAAAAAGAACTCCTCATGAAGTGTCTCAAATAATACATACAAATTTATATAACTATCATTTTATACCCTGAATAGACAAATGGGTGTGTTTGTTATACCTTGACTATTGCCAGTATCATATGGTGGAGATCCCAGAGAAGAGAAAATCATTTGCCAAAGAGATCAGACATAAGTAGGATCAATCTCTGGATTCAGCTACCCGTTTTCACAAAACAGAAGACACAACAGGACATGGAGCTACATCTTGGCAATACATTCCAACCATGGGAAAACATAGAAATGTGGGCTCTTTAATAACTAATTGACATGATAAAAATGGATAGAGAAAAACTTAAAGATCATAAGATATTCAAACGATATTCCATAACTTTTTACCCCTCCAGCCAAAGGAGAGCCCCAGACAGTGACATCTGATGTTGACTGCTGACCTGCACATGCACACACTTATGCACCTCACTGCCGAGCTCATGTGGCGCACACATGCAAGCCCAACAAAAACAAACAACAGGGACTATTCACTTCAATGATAAAAGTGACCACATTTTGTTATACTTGATTATAAATTTTAAATTAACTTTCTTTGCCTGCTAAAACAAAGGCATATGCCTGTAATCCCAGCATTTGGAGGCCAAGGCAGGAAGGTCACATTTTTTGTCAGTCCTATAATTAATGTAGGGACAGATCACGTAGACGATGAGGCTCTGAAAGGGCTGATTGCTGTACAAGTGAGAACCGTGGTGGTTTGTGCGAGAAGGAGAGATGAAGGCTGGGAGGCTGTGCACTCATCTTCTGTGGCTGATGAAGCTCTATTGCATAACCTATGAGGGAGGCAAAGATGCTCCTGTTCTTGATACTTCCAAGTGCATGGAACTATGTGTGTATGTAGTTAGTCCCATGTTTTAAATTTTCAAAAACAAAAGGCTTAAGTGGTTTGTCTATTTCAAAGTGAGAACACCACTAAAGTACAAATAAGTTAATTTCCCCAAGTTTTGGGCATAACCCCAAAGCCAGGGGTTGAGCCTTGTGTGTCTTATTCGATAACATTGGCTTTTTTTGCAGTAACTGCTGTTATCTCTGTCATAAGTTGCCCAGGTTTTTCTAGGAAATGAGAAGTAATGATCTATGTGTACCTTTGTAAATGAATTTCTAGTTGTGATGGATTTAGAAAGATGCTCCAGGCAAGAGTAAAGTTAGGATGCTTGTCTGTGATTTTAGTGGTTTATTTCTGCAGCAGCTTGTCAGCCGGTTGCTGTGAGCCTGGTAAGCCACTGGATGTCAGGGTTCCCCCAGCTCTAGGTAAAGTGGTTTGTTTGTTAAGGCACAAAATAAAATTGCAATCTTATAGAACGTGGGAAGGTATATATTTTGATCGTAATCTTTTTGCCTCACGTTTGTAGAAAATGGCCTAACTTAGTTTTTGAGACGGGGTTTTGCTCTGCAGCCCAGGCTAGTCCGAAATTCTCTCTGTATCCCAAGCTGACCTCAAACCTATGACCTTCCTGCCTTGCCCTCCAAATGTGGGGATTATAGGTACATGCCACCAAGGCTAACTTTGTTTTAATATTAAAATAATGTAGTTTGAAATTTTATAATTGAATGTAACAAAAGCTCATCACTTTCATCATTGAAGTGAACAGTCCCTAATGTTTCTTGTTGTTGTATTTGTGTTTGTGTACGTATGAGTGTAGCAGGTCAAATGAATGTTATGTACATGTGTAGGCCAGAAGTGAACATCAGGTGTAATTCCTCGGGGGTGGAGGGGAGGTTCTGATTAGGTAGGCTAGCTGGCCAGTGAGCTTCCAGTAACTTCCTGTTTCTGCCTCCCTAATAAACTGAACTCTTGAATAGCAAACATATTAGCTACTGACCTGTCCCCCTCCCCAACATTTATTGAATGTTATAGCCCAGTGTGTCAAAGGTTTTCCTAGTAATTTATATGAACTATTTAGCCTTTAGACAATCCTATGAAGTAGGCACTATTGTTACCTACCTTACGTAAACAAGAATACTAATTATAGGGGTTAAGGCCCTGTGCAAGGTCACACAAAGTAACACAGGCAGGGTGTTAATCCCAGCCGACTGAGCCCAGAGCCAGTGTTTGCTTCTGTACTTGCTCTACGCTGCCCCTTCACGGGTTCTTTTTGTCGGCATAAAACATCAGTGTTATAATCCTAATAAAGAGTGAGAGGTTGAAAAATATACTTACATATTACCAGATAGGTGAATGTTAGTATCTAGTGTGTTGCAGACACTGGAAATAGGCCTCAGATTGAATCGTGAATGATTTATGAAATTGTCCAGTGGTGTTTTAATTATTAATAATTAGTGATAATTATTCATCAGAAAAACTAGTAGAAAAGAGAGGAAATAAGAAATATCCATATAATATTTAGTTCTAAAAAAAAATAAAGGAGAACTGTGGTACCATTTGCTTTTTAACATCCAATCCATTTGTTTATTAAACAAACTGGACACCTATTAGGAGCCAGACTTGCTCCTGGCACAGATGCGGACAGCATTCCTGTCCTCGTGGAGCGCAGCTCCGGAGGCAAGGGCTAGAGGACTTAATTGAAATGTGAATTGAGGTCAGCGTCATCAGCTGCTAAAGTGCATATTTTCAGAGATACACTACGTGCTACTACTCTGAGACAATCTGTACTGAACGAGGGAAGCCAATAGGACTTTTAAACTTTCTGCTTGTTTCCCCGTTTGTTTTAGAGAATCCTTGCTCCTTAAAGCATCTGTGCCGATTAAAAATTCGCCGAGTTATGGGACTGCAGCGACTCTGCCAGCCAGCCTCCGTACGGAAGCTTCCTCTCCCCACAGCGATGCAAAGATACTTATTATTTAAAGAGTATGACCTCTACGGACAGCAGCTAAAGTTAATATAACTTTAAAATTATATTTTAAAATGTGATTCTTAAAGCATTCTTTTTAAAACTGTGATTCCCCGAGAGATGTCACTGGAATCATTTTGTATTCTTAAGTGTATTTTAACACCACTGAGAATCTTGTAGCTATGTCGTGTCCCTATGGGAAGATCATGTATACTCTTAACAACTTTTAGGCTGCTAAGATAAGTAATATGCTGTATTTGAATTTCTATTGACTGTCCTCAGTTGTTATGAGTCTTCAAATTCTCCCTATCAACTGAATATCAATATTGAGAGTCTAGGCTTAAAAGGTAAATAACCAGTTTCTCTCTCTCTCACACACACACCCCCGCCCCACAAACATATGCCAGCTGCTGCCCTACCTATTATTAGAACCCCTGCTCTAGAAGAGCTCATTTGTGCATGCAGATTCACCCCATAAGCCAGCCTCTCCAGAGCTTGGCTCATTCCCTAACAACTTCCTTGCTGCTAAATTCTATAAACAACTTTCGCTCCCCTTCCTGTTTATTCTTATGACACTAACTCCATTTCCTGTTAGTCCGAGGGTTTTACCATACTGATAGCCTGCTCTTTTCCCACTCAGTTCTCCTTCCCAACCTTCCTGCATCTGCTTCTCTATGCTGCTCCTCTTCCTGCAGGCCTCTAGAGACAGGTCCTCTGTCCCGTGTTTTCTGGGAAAGTCTATTCACTAACCGTGGTTGTGATCAGTCTGCTGGGGACCATGATGCTTACGGCTGAAGTTCAACTTTTTGTCTCCTATGCTTCAGACCTGTTCCACATTGACGTAATAGATTTCTAAACATAAAGATCTCTTTAGTTCAACGCGTCCTCAAATCCTTCCTTCACAAAACACTTGTCTCTTACATTCTGCAGTTTCAGTACTAGCACAGTCACTTCTGTTTCCGAGTGAAAAAAAGACTTGGCATCAGTCTCCACACACAGCCCCACCCCCATTTTCTCACCCAGCATGCCAACTCAGCAAATGCCACCGAGTTTCTCTCTTAAATCCATCGTTTCCTGCTCAGTCCCACAAGTTCCACTGTACATCTGACTGTGTTCTTCCTCTTACTGAGACAATACAGTGCCCCTTCTCCGGCTTGCTCCCCTAGCTTTTCTTTTTCCCAGTTCCTTACAGAGTCCACACACAGCACTTCGGAATGAACTTTCAGAGACTTTAATATAGCTCATTCCCTTGCTGAAAATCACTCCCTGTTATTTTGGGATAAACATCTCAAATTCTCCCAAGACCTCCACGCTTTAACTACCCTACCCACGTCCTCTGTAGCCTAGCTGCATATCCCCACCCCCTTTTGGCAACGTCATTGCTACACATCTTCTACAGCAATTCCCAGGCTTTATGGTTTTATGAGACCAGAAGTTTTCATTTTATTAATAATAACAATAAAAAAATAAGGTCCTCTTTCTAAAAGATACCATCTGTTATCACCAATTCAGTTTTAAAGGGGGGTTATTCCTTAGAATGTTAGGAAACAAGATGGTGGTAAGGTCACTCATTAAAATGGATTGACTTTAGCTTTGAAAAGATGGACCATGCTATTATCTCTTCACTGACAAGCAAAACTTCACTGTGGTCCACAAGAATCTGAGTCTCTTAGATGGGACCCAATGTGAACCTCGGGACCTTGACATTTCCTTCACCCCCTCTATCTGAAGTGTTCTTTCCTCTTCTTTATGCCTCTCTCCCGCTGATTAGCTGACCCTTACACTGCAGATCCTGGTTCAGCTGTTGCTTCCTCTGGATGGAGGTCACTGCGGACAGCCGCTCACTTGGTGTTGTAGTACTCTATGTTACACTAGACTGGAAGCCCCACGGGGGCAGGATCGTGTCTGCTTTATTTCCCAGTATGTCGTCAAAGCCAAACACACGCCCTAGAATGTGAATGTTATATAAGAACCAGACTAAAATAATCAGTGACTTGGTGGTAATATGATAGGTTAGAGTTTTGACTTGGTGTATAAACCCAGTAATATATTTATTTAAATTGCTTATTCTTTCATTTTTTTAACATTTATTTTATTATAAGAGTAAATATTCTTTTGGTAGTAGTATCTTACTAGTTTGTAAATTTTCTGAGTTACATTTACTTTCAGTTATTTTTGAAAGATAAATAAGTCTTGAAAGAAAATTATATAATCAGGGTTATGGTTTCAATGTATCTCCTTGAGGATTTTTTTAAATACAAAATATACCATAATGTATTTAACTCAAACTGTGATGTTTCATGTACAATATATCATAATTCTTGTGTTGCTTTCTTTATTGTGCCTAAAGTCCCTGCTTATAAATGTTGCTCTAAATAAATAAAAAATAGAAATGAAGATGTAAGTCTGCTGTCTGATACTTCAGATATTAAATGTATTTGGGGTAGAGAAGTACAAGAACTACTTGGGTATAAAATGTTAACTGGATACATATGGAAAAGGTTTGTAAAGATATTACCTTGAGTTCTTGAAAGGACAAAATGTATCTTAAGACTTGGAAATGGTAATGTATCTGAAGCACATTACAACTTAGACTTTTCCGGTAACAGGGTTCTTGGTTTTGAGAGCACTAGATGGGAAGAGGAATGGACTCCTGTCTAACTAGCACTGTGTATCTCCCCCTGTGTCAGCTGCTCTCCACAGTCAGGCTACGAAGGCAAACACTCTACAGTGGGGCCAATGTCTCCATGTGCACTGATAAGGCAGGACACGGATGGCATCTCCCCGGGCTGCCAAGATGCCTGTGTCTTTTTTTAGCTCTTGTTTAGTGTCATGCAGAGAGTGTGAGTGGGAAAGCCTGGAACTGAGCTCTGAGCTGGGTGGGTTTGAGCTCATGCTGCTCTCGGTTGCAGTCAATCCATACTTTCATTTCTGGCTAAACATATTTGGCAGCAGCACTGAAACTATGTTCTTCTTGAAGAATATGGTTTAGTAATTTAAATTGATTTCAGGAGACATTTCTGGGCAAAAGAAAGATGATGCAGAAAGACGAGAAAACAATTACTTAAATGTGCACTTCACCCTTCAATGCAGACTTTTAAAAAATCAATACATGTACCAGACAGCATGAAAAATACAAGAAATTCATGACACAGAGAAAACACTTAATCTTTTTCAAAGTCATTGACCTTTATGACATATTTCTATCAAAATTTGGGTTCTAAGTCCTATTATTTTGTGTGTGCATCTACCTCCCAAATCATAAATTATTTAGAATGTATACAAATTATACCTCTTCAATTTATTCATTAAAAATTAACATTACACATAAATACATAAATACATATATATACAGGTATACATACAATATGTGTATGGTATATAAGTACTTAAGGTAACACTTCTGTGTGTGCATGTGTGTGTATTTGGTTAAAGTTTTATTGCTGTGATAAAATACCATGACCAAAAGCAACCTGGAGAAGAAATGGTTTATTTTAGCTCATAGCTTATAGCCCATCATCCAGGGAAGTTGGGACAGGAACTCAAGTCAGAAACCAAAGGCAAAAGACATGGAGGAGTGCCTTGCTGGCTATGGATGGCTTAGCCTTCATACTTAAGTCATCCAGGATCACTTGCCCAGGGGTAGCACCGGCCAAATTGGGCTGAGCCCTCCCACATCAATCTATAATCAAGTAAATGACAGACTTGCCTATGGACTAATCTTAGGGAGACATATTGTCAATAGAGAGTTCCTCTTTCTAAACTTCTTTAGTCTATGTCAGGTTCACAAAACAAAAACAAAACTAACCAATAATGTATATAAAGCAGGAACATGTACTTTGTATTAAGCAGCCATTTCTTTAAGTGGACTAAATAAGGAAGAGAAAGACAGAAATCAAAGGATCTCACTTAAATGCAGAATCTGAAAAGGCAAAAAGAAGCAGAAAGTGGTAATTACCTGAAATTGGTAGCTAATAAAGGAGAGTGGTATCCACCAAGTAATATCAATTAGACATGAATAAGTTCTTCAACATGGTGACCGTCATTTAATGATAATGTTTTAATATTTTAGTCACTTTTTATATGTCAGTTATATAGTTATGTGATTTATATATTTATATAGTATATACTATTATATATTTATATAATTTTATATGATTTATACATCATATGTATTTTAGTTTCCTTTTTATGATGGAATATTTGAAAGTAGGCAACTTAAGGACAGAATGGTTTGTTTTAACGTGTGGTTTGGCTTGAAAGGGTTCTGTTTGTTGTGGTAGAAGAGGTATAGCCAAAAGAACATGAAGTTGATTTTTTCTTTTGCCAATTTTTTATTAGGTATTTTCTTCATTTACATTTCAAATGCTATCCCGAAAGTCCCCTATACCCTCCCCACAAGGTTGTTTTATTATATCAGTGAATGTTGACAGTTGTTTGGTACTCCCCTGGCTTTCTTTTGGCTTTTTTATTTATTCCAGATCCCTATTCCACGAGATAGTTTCACAAACATTAGGGTGGCTTTTTCCCCCTACATTAATTTTCTCTAGAAATATCCTCACAAGCTCAGAAGGCAAGTCCTGACTTGTATCTTCTAAGTGATACTAAATTTATATAAGTTAACAATAAGGATTAGGCCTCACAATGTAAAAACTACTGTGGTGGTTTAAATATGCTTGGCCCATGGGAAGTGGTGTGATTAGGAGGTGTGGCCTTATTAGAATAGGTGTGGCCTTGTTGGGGAAGTGTGTCACTTTGTAGGTGGGTTTTGAGGTCTTTGAGTACTTTGAGCATTGCCCAGTGTAGAAACGACTCTCTTGCTGGCTGCTTGTGGAAAACAGTCGCTTCCTGGCTGCCTTTGGATCAGGATAAAACTCTAGGCTTCTCCAGCACCATGTCTGCCTGCAGCTATCATGCTTCCTGCTATGCTGATAAGGGACTAAACCTCTGAAATGGTACGCCAGCCCTAATTAAGTGTTTGCTTTTATAAGAGTTGCCTTGGTCATGGTGTCTCTTCACATCAATAAGACCTGAACTAAGATAACTGCCAAAAGAATTCTGCTTCTTCTGCCAAGAGGAGAAGAGGTGTCCCACCTGCACACTCATCCTCCACGAAATCAACCACTGCCATACCTCCTTCATCATGACAGTGGAGCCAATATAGGAAATTGGTATCTTGAGTTCTTGCCCTGCTGAAGACAGTGATGTGGGTCATAGACTTTCTGAACTGGTTTGTAGGAGTGAGGAAGTCTGGAACTGCAGGCTAAAAATGTTCAAGAGTGGCCGAGAGTGTTGATTCTGATGACAGCTTGAAAGCTGAGATGTCAATTAACAGGCAGACAACGCAAACTTGCTCATGAGCTTTTACAGGAAAATGAAGGACTACCCCTGGACCTGGGATAGATGCTATATTATGGCAAAGAGTTTGACTGCATTCTGCCCATGTTTTTCATGTGTTTTTTTTTTTTTTTTAAGATTTACTTATTTATTTCATGTATGTGAATACACTGTTGCTGTCTTCAGACACACCAAAAGAGGGCATTGGATTCCCCCATTACAGATGGTTGTGAGCTACCATGTGGTTGCTGGGAATTGAACTCAGAACCTCTAGAAGATCAGTAGTGCTCTTAACCATTGAGTCATCTCTCCAGCCCTCTGCCCATGTCTTAAAGATTTGAATGACATTAAATTAAAGAGTGATCAACTAGGTATTTTGGAGGAAGAAATCTAAAGACAGGATAATATCCAGGCTGTGGCATAGTTTGTACTCACTTCTGATAGCTAGATTTATGTGAGTAAATGGAGCAGAAAATTAGGAAAATATAACAAAGAAAGAAATGTAAATCTAATCAAGTTAAGGATAGTTCAGTGTTGACAAAGTGGATCAAATTGGGACAGATTTTAGCCCCTTGTAGCCATGATCTAAGAGGACCACATTACATCTGGCACCAAAACTTGATGTAGCAGTGTGTTTATAGGCATGCAAGATCAAAGTGTGAGAGGCCATGTAAGCTTGCTCCAAATCTCAGAAAGCTTCTGAGACCAAACAGGATGTAGCAAGGTTGGATTCTCTACAAGGTCGCTTGAGTAGGCTTTGTGTGAAGCTACGGATAGATAGCCTACGCTGCAGTGGAGGCCCTAGGATAGTGGAGATGCCAGAAATTTGGGTATTGATTGAGAAAAGCTGAAATCAATGAAAGCACTAAATGGAGCTGGCCGGAGGGAGGCCATGTAGGATGGAAGCAAACTAATTATAATGGAAGCACTGCTTACCCCCATTAGTTCCCAGATGATTCCACGTGGCATGGGCCAAGAGCAGCAATGCCTGGTACTTGCTTATGAGGCTACATTCTTCCTTTGCTCTGATCTTTTTTTTTTATTGTGTCTCTTTCCTATGTCTACTCTTCCATTGTTAGATGCATTGTGATTTTCACATGGGTTCACGGTTTAATAGATCACCTTGGGTTGTAGAATAGGCCTTGGTCTTTCAAACAATATCAGAACTGTAAGACAAAGCTTAGACTAATGGAAGCCATATGATAAGATGCCCATAATCAATGAACATCAGGGATAGAATACCATGGTTTGAATGTAAGATGTGTCTCAAAGATTCATGGCTTTGAACACTTGTATATTTGAACAGACATTTGAACAGCTGACGTTTTCTGGTTTTGTAGGTTGTAGAGATTTTAGGGCAGAGGTTCTCAACCTTTAGGATGCAACCTCTTTGGCAAACCTCCATCTCCAAAAAAATATTGGCATTATTGATTCATAATATCGCAAAATTATAGTTATGAAGTAGTAACAAGAATAATTTTGCCAGGCGTGGTGGCGCACGCCTTTAATCCCAGCACTCGGGAGGCAGAGGCAGGTGGATTACTGAGTTTGAGGCCAGCCTGGTCTACAAAGCTAGTTCCAGGACAGCCAGGGCTATACAGAGAAACCTTGTCTCGAAAAACCGAAAAAAAAAAAAAGAATAATTTTATGGTTGGTGTCAATACAACACAGGAACTGTATTAAGAGATAGTGGCATCAGGAAGGTTAAAACCCACTGCACTAGGACGGGAGACTGAGCTGGAGGAAATATGGCATTATGAAGACATCATAACCAGATCTATTTCTTAATCTGTGTCTGTCTCGTGACTTCTGAGACAGCGTAACCAGTTCCTGTGTACTCCTGGTGCTATGTTGTCAGACATTAAACCTTTCCTAAACATGGTGGGCTATATTCCCTCAAACTGTAAACCAGAACACCTGCCCCTCCAAAAGAGGAAAGAAAAGGATAGCTTAGATTTTAGGCATTCTCCCTATAAAAAAATGATAAGTATGTGAGACAATATGTATGCTAATTGGCTTGATTTAGCCATTCTACAATATATACATATTTTAAAATAGCATGTTGTACATCAGATATATGTATACATTCTTTTCAACTAACAAACATTGAAGAATGGATAGCTTTAGCATTCTTAGATGAAGCATGCAAATATATCTGATCATTAAGACTGATACTGAAAGAGATTGAACCCTACTTTGCAGGTTATTTAGCTTCTTGATTGACATAACAATCATTATACATACATAAAATAGGAACATGAGAAACCCCTTTTCATTGTTATTTTTACAGAGTGATGGAGTTAGTGCCTAAGCTGCAGAAATGAAAATATTCATCTTAAGGAACGGAATTACACACTCTCATGATGACATTGGAGGATACGCAAACCTATGTTAGAGCCCTATGTGGCATCTCACTGTCATCTCTAAATAGTTTGACAACATTCATAGAACGAAAACTTAGCACAGAACTTTTGAATCTAGCACACAAAAACCTCACATCTTCTTTGGTTTTACGGAGCCCTAGTCATCTATTATTGCCAAGAGAAGAAAGGGACTTCTTAGGCGAAGAGCTGTGTAGGAAAAGGAAAGCGAGACTCATTTGACCTCCATAGCCCATGTTGTGTAACCTCGGGGAGTGCTGGGGATGTCTGGGGATTTGCTGTTTCCAACAAGAGACAGTCTAGTAATCCGAATCGGGCACTGGGAGTGTCTGAGTTCCAACTTTGGACAGACCAGCAATTCCATCATAGGGCCTGGGCTGGAACATGCATTCTGCACTTCAGATTCTCGTAAGAGGACAGCCTTTGCTTCTTGAGTTGTCCCTGATTGGATTTCCCAAGGAGACTTCAGCTAAACTGTTTCAGAAGCCATGTATATTATTAAGTTAGAAAACGTGGGGAGCATTAGTAGAGTAAGTGAGAGGCACCAGTGTCCATTTCGTTCTGTCTGAGGTAAAGTCCATGTTGTCTTCCACCACACAGCATTTGTCATACTCTGAAAATTAAGGTATGGCATTGAGGGGTTGCCAATCTGTGTTCCTGAGCATCTGAATACCTCTGTAACCCTGAAACTAAATTGCTTTAAAATTATTTCAGATGCAGCAATACTCGTAAGCCCCTTTGACGGGAAGATGCTAACACTGGCTTAGGCTTTGCCTTGACTCATTGAGAACCTTCATCCTGCATTCTGTCTCCTCAATGGTGGTACCTGAAGAGCTAAAGTTGATTATCATTAATGCTGAACTAGATATGTCTGTGATCACCAGATATCTGCTCAAAAGAAAACGAGTCTTCTTAGTTGATAGCCAAAAAGAAAGTTTAAAGGAGGAGTGGTGTCATGAGTTTGAGACAAGCTTGGCTTACCAAGTTCCATGCTAGCCTATGCAATTACACTTTCTCTAAAATCCAGATAAAAATATAAAATATATTTTAAATTTAAATATATTAAAATGTTTTACAAGTTTATATATAACACTTAAAATTGAATTTTTAAGATATTTATGTGAAATATAAGATTAAAATAGTTTGGAAAATAACCAATTTTTAAAAAGTGAATGATTTCAAAATGTTTAAAAATAACAGGCTTTGTTAAGGGAACCCAAAAGCTACCAACATCTTAAATTTTTCTACTACCTCAGATGTATCATCATTTGTTACAGAAATGGGAACAGGACCTTGAGAAATACCCAGCCCATTGTAGTACACATGAAAAGACCACATCAGTACAACACCTTTCATTTGTCCTTTGTGTTATAGGCCACAGAATACTTCATATGCTCCTCTCTCTTGATTATTATTACTAAACTCAAAGCAGGACAGGGATAATTTCCTCCTTTCTATATTCAGAAATACATCCTACAATTGGTGATGGTTGTGAAAATTAGATATAAGACTGTACCTTAGAGCCTTGGCTCCAACTTCAAAGCTCCTTTTATATCATGATGACGTTCATCAAGAATGGGAGGAGGATAGGAGGGGTATCTACTTAAGGAGGCCCAATCAGCAGCAGCTCAAGGTCTTTCAGCCAACATGCCCCAGGTGGGTGAACTCCCTAAACACACGGTGAAATGTAAAAGCCAGGTGGTCACAGACAGTATGATAACAGTCGTTTAAAATATTCAAACATGGATAATAGACACAGATAGAAAACATATTAGGGGGTGACTGGGTCTGTGTGTTAGGAGACAGTTAATTGCAAATGTACATAAAAAATATTTGAGGACCAAAGGAAATGTTCAGAACTTGGCTTTTGATGACGGTGACACAGGTTGGTAAATGTATTTATTTATTTTTAAAGCCATTTAACTTTAAACTTACAATAGCTGAATTTTATAATACATAAGTTATAACCTAAAAAGTCACTTTAAAAGAAAGAAGGGGGGAATATATCTCTGACATGGAGTGAAAGTGCTTATAGGCTGCTCAGTTGCTGCTGTGTAAACAGTAGTCATCTGGCTTAAAGTGTATGGTCCTGGTGCTGGTAGGTTGATGTATTTTGTTGTTGCTATGCTGATAAGACCATTAAGAGCAGAAGATGAGAAGACTCAGGGACACATGTGACATGCCTGCTGCTTTCACCAATTCCATTGTCCCCACATTTCAGATCAAGAGAGCTCACTTTTTGCCAGCTGCTGATATTTTCATACTGGTCCTTAAAGGGCATTTACACACACACACACACACACACACACACACACACACACACACACACAC
>CACVCL010031217.1:0-34707 GCA_902729485.2 Mus minutoides
AGGTCAGCCTGGTCTACAAAGTGAGTTCCAGGACAGCCGGGGCTACACAGAGAAACCCTGTCTCAAAAAACCAAAAAAAAAAAGTCAATAGGAAATTAAAACCTATGGTGACATTAAAAGAGGGAGACTATAAAGTCGAAAATGATAAGGACAGTTAAGAAGTATAATTGACAGAGACCAAAAAAAATGTAAGCAAAACGAAAGAACACACTGATCTGGGTGTGGTGGTGTACTAAAATCCAACTAAACTTTCTTGAATCAGTTCAAGTTGAAGCAAGTAATTAAAAGAATCACATAACTCATAAGTGCATAAATAATAGCTGTGAGTACAGTGTAAGAAACTAAGAAGCAACAATTGGTGACGAAACAACAGGTGGTGGAACAGACAGGGAACAGTGGTGACACACCTAGTGGTGGTGGTGGTGGTGACACACGCCTTCTATTTCAGCCCTCAGGAGGAAGAGACAAGTAGACTTCTGTGAGTTTCAGGGTTACAACGAGGCATTGTCTAAACAAAAGAAAAAAGAAACTAAGAGGTAAATGTGCTAGTTTGAATAGGTTTGGCCCCAATAGCCTCATGTGTTTGAATGCTTGGCCCATAGAGTAGCACTATTAGAAGGTGTAGCCATTTTGGAGTAGGTGTGGCCTTGTTGAGTAGGTGTGGCCTCTCTGAGTGGGTGTGGCCTTGTTGGAATAGGCGTGTCACTTTGTAGATGGGCTTTGAGGTCTCCTAGTGCTCAAGCTCAACACCATGTGGAGCAGCTTCCTTCTGCTGCCTGTGGATCAAGAGGTAGAACTCTCAGCTCCTTCTCCAGCACCATGTCTGCCTGCCCACTGCCATGCTTCCCGCCATGGTGATAATGGACCTCTGAAACTGTAAGCCAGCCCTACTTTATGAGTCTGCCTTAGACGAGGTGTCTTTTCTCAGCAATAAAACCCTAGCGAAGGCAGTAAGGATAAGAGTAATGGTGTTTACATCTGAAGCAACAATAGATTGAAAAACTTAGTCATGCCAGGCTAAGTCAACTAGAGACACTGAGGTGGCTCCAGCATCAAAGGCCAACTGCTTCCAAGAGAGGCTTCCAGACAGGCTCCCTGTCGTAACTGAGGGACACAGACAGCTATTCAAGTGAGTCCTTTCACTCTCTTCTTCTTCCCTAAGGATGTTAAGTAACAAGGACCAGTTAAACCAAAAGAGGAGTTGTGGGGCTACATACTGGTTACCTACAACAGTTGGCCTGCCCCCTCTTACCAAACTGGCTGATCTATGTCAAAATGCAGAGCATAGTGGAGGATTTGCCTAGGACGCCACAGCTCTGGCTCTGAGAGATTTGTATCTCATAGCCCTGAATGCCTTATGGGTAAGAGATGGAAACAGAAGCCTGACTCCTGGGGTACATTTCCCCCCAAGAGCTGCTCTGTCAGATGACAAAAGAGAAATCACAGGTTTACCAAGCCAGTGTACAGAGTACAGAGAGCGCTTGTAGCTTGGTGTCTTTCAAAAGAAAAAGAAGCCTGGTGGCAGGGTTTATGCCTTTAATCTCCAGAGGCAGAAGCAGAGACAGGTGGTTCTCTGTAAGTTTTAGGTCAGCATGGTCTAGAGTGAGTTCCATAATGGTCAGAGAAACCCTGTCTAGAAAAAAACAAAAGAAAAGAAAGAGGCCCTTCCAAATTCCCAGTTCAGTAGCCAGCACTGCTGTCCTCTGAGGGCTGGGGGAGTTACATGGGGTGGTTCCCAGGCTCAAGTCCCTGCCCCCACAGTAGTGCCTAAAGGAAGAGCAAATGACTTGAGGGTTTTATACACAGTTGCTTTCATCCTGGCCAAGGAGTCTTGCAAAAACAGAGTTCAACTCTGCAACAATCCAACACGACACAGACAGAAGGTAACCATGGGTAAAAACTCAAGGAGGATTCTGAGATCTTTAAAGTGTGTGCCCTAGTTTGTTGGCTCTCTCCTGTCATGTAACACAGTATAGCAAACTTGAGTGGCCTAGGTAACGGGTGCCTTGGATGTTTCTGAGGAACACTGAGTTCCACAATGACATGGATTCTGGTTTCCCTGTCTGTTGGATACAGGCTGAGTCCTGTAGACATCTCTAGAATTGTCCAGTTTCCTCTTGATGTGGCAGCAACTTCCCTAGCAGAGAAGAAACCCTCACACGACACTCCACTTTGTGCTGTTCAATAGAGGTGAGTCACTGTGCTGCATGCAGCCCACACATCAGGGGAACAGAATCACACACTCACATTGGTTTCTTTTTTGTGTCACAGAGTCTCATTGTAGATCTCTGGCTTGCCTTGAACTCACAGATATCTTCCTGCCTCCTGAATGTTGGGATTAAAGACGTGCACCACCACACCCGGCATGCCATGCCATATTGGGCATAGTTTGCTTACCCCTGGCTAAGTCATCCTAGTCTCTCAACCTCTCTTGTAGACTCCAACTCCTTGGGACTCTGGATGTATCTATTTTTAAAGGGTGAAACATCTGGCGACTTACTTTGAAACTGCCTTGTGTGACAACATTTGATGGCCTCTTTATCGTCCTGCCTCCACCCTGAGCATCCTTCTGTGTGGCATTGTGCTCTCTCTGTTCCTTGAAGGTTTGGTTGTATGTGTGTGTCTGTGTTTGTGTGTGTGTGTGTGTGTCTGTGTCTCTGTTTGTCTCTGTGTGTTTCTGGGAATAGAACTCAGAGCTTTGAGCTTTCCAAGCCTGCCTTCTACCCCTTGGCTGGATGTCCAGCCCAGGCACAAACATTTCCTGTGTTAGCATCAAGCCCCAGGTGACTCTCTACCTGCGTTGCCAAGGCAACCACCTTCAATCCCACAGCCCACCTGGCTCAGTCTCCGCCCTCAATGGTGTGACGTCATTCTCCCTATAAATTGGGAAGACACCCCCTCCTCTTTCTCTTTGTCCTCCTCTTCTTCTCTCTCTTCTCTCCCCCTCTATCTCTTTCTCCTCTTCTCTGCCCCCTCCCCCACCCGCTCAATAAACCTCTCCACGTGGAACCCCCTCAGCCTGGTCTGCTGCCAGGTTATTCGCCCAAACACACTGATATTTTTATCAATGTCCTGAAAGGGCCATGGCTTCATGGGCCGGGCAGACTCTTAACAGAAACTTTACTAAGCTGATATTGTAGGCAAATCCCTTGGACAATAAACAGGTCAGTGAACATCTTGACTGTGTGCCAATAAAACTTTATTTGCAAAACAGGCTACCAGCCTGCTAGGCATAGTTTGCTGACCCCTGGATAACTCATCCAAGTCCCTCAACCACTCTTGTAGACTCAGTTCCTTAGGACTCCTGGTTCATGTCCCTCTGCATTCTGAATAGCGCTCCCTGGGTGTCTCTGAGGGGGGACAAACATCCCCCACCCCACCTTCCAGTTCTCTCCACATCTGGGTTTTCTCTTCTGTTCTCTCTCTTCTAAGTGACAGCCCCAGTTTATTACTTGCTAGAGCCAGAAGCCCATGTGTGATCCCAGCTTGTTCCTCTTCTCCATCTCATGTGCACATTCTGTCTATGACCAGTTTACTTCTAGTTATCTTAAGACTGTCCTCTTGGTCACACCCCCACTGCTACCACCGGGTTAAGCTTGCACCGTCTTGTGCCTGAAATAGCTCAACAGTCTCCCGGAGGAAAAAAATGAAGGCCCTGAGGAGGTCCACATCCTAACCCCAGAGCCTTGGAGTATGTTACCTTATGTGCCAAGGGGACTGTGGATATGTAGCCTAATTAAGAAAGCTTGTCTTAGATCTCTCAGTGTAATCATAAAGGATCAAAGGGAGGGAGGTGACAGGGAATCAGAGACCAGGAAGGGAAACTTGAAGATGGAGACAAGACTACATGGCCCAAGGAATGCCAGAGACATCCAGGTGCTACTGGAAATGAAGGCCAGACTGTTCACATGGACCTGCAGAAGCAGCCAGCCTGCCTGTCCCTTAACATCAGCCTATTCAGTCTGACTTTGGGTGTTTAATCTCTGGAACTGTAGATAGAACCTTTGTGATGTCTGAAGCCACTGAATTATTACAGCCACAACAGGAAGTGACCGCATCTCTCAACCCTTCCTTCCAGCTTGTTCATTCCAGCTTGTTTGTCCACACCACCCCAAACACAAACTTGACCTATCACTCCCCATGGAGAACACATCAGTGACTCCTCCTCCACCCTCAGTATAAACTCCAAGCTCCTGGTAAGGCTGCATCATCCAGCCCTGTTATGCCCTGACCATAGCAAGTTTTGATGTCATGCTCTTTTGAAATGAACTGGATGCTCTGATAAAAATGCCTTCTTCTCCCCTCTCTCTCCCTTCCCCTCTCCCCCCTCCCCCAACCCCCAGAACAATTCTTCTAAGCCTCCTTCAGTTTCTGGCTTGAGTGTCATTTCTAAAAGGAGCTAGCTGGTTCCTGGCCTCCGAGGGCCATTCTGAAGTCAATCCTATTGAAAGTGACATCACACTGTCGACGACTGAACCTCTGTGTGGGCGGCACAGTATGCATAGCTCCTGACGTGTTGGCTGGTGCAGAGAGGGAATGGAGAGTCAAGGGAGGCTTCCTAGGGTGAGACTGAGGGACTCCATGACTGTATTTCCCCTTGAGACAAGTGGGGGGGGGGCTTGGGGACAGAGAGATGGAGCAGGTCAGGAGGTGGGAGCTGAACTTCCCTCATTTCCCTCTGCTCAGCCCTGGTGGGGAAGATTCTGGAAGGATTGCCAGACAGCACTGCCCCTAGTGCTACAATTAGCTGAGCCTTTCATTCCTCTCTACAAAGAAGAGCAAGCAAATCAAAGGGAGATAAAAGTGAGTGTCCCACAGAGGACTTTGAGAAGAGGGAGAAGGACCAGGAGGGTGGCGGCAGGACCAGGCAGAGGCAGAGAGAAAGCCCCGCAGGACAAACAAAGACGAAAGCCAGCAGATCCCAAGGATCAGACGTGGAGACACACGGACAAGAAGAGACCAGGCCACGTGGGACAGCAGCCTGTCAGCCAAGGAGGAGGGGATGAAGAAAGATAAAAGGCTTGTGTGAATGGCTGGAGAAGAGGGTGGAGAGGGACCCCAAATGGAGTTGGGACAAAGGCGTGAAAGGACAAGACTGCCACTGTCCCAAAAAGCCACCACGGAAGACAAAGAGGAGCTGAGACAAAGGCGGAGGGGAGATGGAAGGGAGCCATGTGGCCCTGTATTGGTGACAGGGCTATCAACGTGAGGGCTTAGTGCGCTGCCCAGTGCTAAGTAAGCCAACTGGGAGAGGTCCCCATGGGACTGGCCTCTGTTTAATGCCTGCTTCCTGTTTTGGGACTTTATATCAATGTAATTTAAAAAAATAAACAGAAACAAGGTAGCAATCAGCTCTCAGATGGGTAGATGGGCCTTTGGCTTCTTTCTCTCAACATAACTTGTGGGTAGTACTGCAAAGTCATTGTTAGTGTTGTATAATATTCCACTGTGTGACTGTGTCAGAGTACTCATCTGTTTGTCTGTCTGATAAAGGATTTGGGGCTGGACTCACTAGTCCTTATCGAAAACATTAGGCTGAGTGTGCTGCAAGGTTTAGAATAGAAAGTGCACACACACACACACACACACACACACACACACACACACTCAGCTCCCCATGCAGGTCTGCTGCGGTACCCTTAGTCAAACACATTCAAATTTCTTCAAGGACGTGAGTGAATTCACCCTGTAGATAGCTTCTCCTTAGTTATGATTATAAGTTTAGCTTTTAAACTGAGTTTTGAGTTTAGTTTAGTTTTGGGGGCCTTTTGGGTTTCAGAACTAAGATGGAGCAGCTGTGGGCCTCCCCCGTTGCTGCTACGTCTCAGTGATGTTTGTTTTGGAAAATTCTGGCAGAGAGGGATGGATTGGATACTAGGTTAAAGTAGTCAGAAGTTTGGGGTGGGACTCAGAGTTAGCCAAGGGTTCAAGTTCTGACTCTGTGGGAGGAGGGGGACACTGGAGGACAGCCTGGCTGTTGAGCTCACTCCCCTGCTGTGGCTGTTTGGACATCGTAAACTTCTTTGTTTTTCTAACCTCTGCTTGTAATCCTAAGAACTGTTGATTATATTTTTTTGTATGATTTTTAAAAGCTTATTTATTTCTTGTTTCCGCTGGTCCTCTTCTCCTCTGGCTCTGTTCTACTTATCTTGATCGTTTCTTATCTCCATTTTGTCCTTTATAATTTTATATTGCATTCTTTTATCTCATCTTATCTCCTTGTTTTTTTACTGCTATTGTGTTATTTCTTCCTGACTGTGAAGAGACCCCTGGGGTTTGGAGGAGAAAGCTGTGCTGGCTCCCCCTCCTCCCCTCCCCAGAGCCAATGTGCTCTGGGCCTGGGAAAGTTTCCTCCCCGGGGGAAATTCCTGGATGGTGGGGAGCCTCAAAATTTAAGTTCAAGCCTTAACTATTAATTGGTGGTGGGACTTTTGAAGGCTTGGGAAACGCCTGGGCTCCCGGAGCAGGAAGCTGTTATAAGTGGCAGGGATTTAATTTTAAGCAAATAATTCTTTGTTCCAGACCAGGAATATGGAGGACACAGCGTGAGCACCCCTTCCTGTCTGCTGAACAGTATTCCTCTCTTGCCAGCACTCTGAGTTTGCTGAGGTGAGGCTTGTAATGACGGCGAGGCTGAAGCAACTCCGCTGCGGCCCTTCCCCTGGTGTCTGGCTCTCCGTGTCTGTACTGGTGTAGGAAACCCTGTGTGCACACTTTCAGGGAGGAGTAATAACGGCTACTTTCTAGCCATTGCCTTTGGACTCAGAAAAGAAAAAGAAGCTAGCCAAAGGATGGCTAGGCCTCTTAGTTTTTAGCAGAGGTGCCGCAGCCAGGCTGCAGTGACCTTAAACCAAGAGAAATGCTGGGGTCTTCTCCCTGGGCCTTGGCAGACTGAAAGGCTTTGGGAAGAATCAGTTTGTGGGGGGTGGTGGGGGAGCTGGTTACAAGTGTAGCTCAGAGCTGGGGCTTTGCAGATTCTTCTGTCCCCACACTACCGACTCCAAAAGGGGGAATGAGACCTGCAAGTGGCTGTCAGTGCCTGGGAGCTCAGGGTCCCCTCACAAAGGACTAAAGTCTCCTTTTCCTGAGAGGAGAGGTGGGAAGCAGGCAGGGCCAGAGCTGTCAGTAGCCTCTAACCCGCACCAGGACTCCTTACCACGCATGCGCCCCATCTCCAGCCACCTCCCCCCCCCTCAGAGGTCCAAGCTTCCTCTGTAACTCAGCTTTCTTGAAGCTGTGCCTTCAGATCCCACCTCTGTCGTGGTGAGCAAGGACAGCTGTCCACTCACTCTGGAGACTGAGTGGCAAGAGAGCCCAGCTTCCAGAGCCTCTTCCCCAACAATGCAATGGGGACAGGTTTCATGGAGACCAGCAGTCATATCTGGCTATCTCAGGGTTGAGTAGCTGGTGAACTGTAGGGCTGAACAGGAATTATTTTTAGTTCATTTAATCATTTTGCTGCATATTGCCTTTCTATTGTTTTAATAATCTTTTCATTTAGTCTAATTTGCTTCATCTTTTTTATTAGCTACTCTACTTTTTTTTCTCTTTCTGCCTATGTTCTGTTTTTTTTTTTTTCCACCTTAATAAACTGGCTGCTGGGAGCACAGGTCTCAAAGGACAGCCAGGAGACAGGCTTCAGTTCACACAAGGGAAGCCTTCTGCTCTCTCCTCTCTAACTGGCCCCAGGTTTCTTTGCTAAACATCTCCAATCCCCAAGGACCCTTCCGGACTGTTACAAACTTCTACTGTGGAATGTGGGGCCTCTGGGCAGCAGTTGTCCCCAAGGGAGTCGATAATGCATTCATCCAAACTAACAAATAAATACAGAATGCCGACATGTCCACTATTGTAGTTGGAACGATAATGCATGCACGAAGCACCAAACCATGCAGATACTAGGCTGTGAGGCCAGTTCAGTGAGGCTTGCTTTGCACACATGCATGAAGCCTGGGTTCAATTCTCAACAACAACAAAATGCAGGTACCTCTATAATCCCAGTACTCAGCGGGTGTGGGGTGCCTAGAAGGCCCAGTGGGCAGACGTGGTTGTTGTGCAAGCCTAGAGACCTGAGTTTAGTCCCTGCAACCCATATAGAAACAGAAGGGAAGAACCAACTTCACACACTTGTCCTCTGATCTTCATACAAGCATGATGGCACACATGCTTATGCGTGCACACACTCGTGTGCATGCACACACTCGTGCGTGCTCACACACACAATATCAAGTAAATAACTTAAAACAACAGCAACAAAAGAATACTATGAAGAAAAAACTTTGTTTCCCTGTCGTTTCCCTGTTTTCCCCCTAATTCTTATTCCCATCTCAGAGTAAGTTTGCCAGCGAAAGCAAGTGTGGGAATAGATAGGACAGATCAATAGCTTAGATATGCACAGCCCATTTAAAACGGTCAGTTCCCAGGCTACATGGATTTAAGCAGGGGGTTCTATGAGTAAATCTAGCCCATTAGTCACAGGGGAGGCAGAGTCCTGTCCTGGCTCCATCATGCCAGTTGCCTGCAGTCCCTGTAAGAATATGCCCTGTAGGCTCTTTACAGCCTCCAGATAGTTATGTGGTCTGCCAGGAACACCCACTCCCCACAACAAGTCAGCTTGAAGATGGATGGTACGCATTCTGTCTCCAAGCTTAGAGATGACCATCAAGTATCAGTTAAGAGTCAGCCCAGAAAGTGTGTTACAGTTTTCTCCCAATCCTGCCCCTCTCCCAAAAGAAGTTGGCAGTAGCCATCCTCCTGTCCTGTCTAAATCTGGAGGACAGTCTCAATATGACATGCTTACCTGGCTGGGTAGTGCAGTTAGAGAGGTGGGGCTTCCTCCTAGCACCCTGAAAAAGTCAGAGGCACAGACAGCCTCCATCTGCAGGTACGAAGATACACAGGAGCAGGAGAGGAGCAGAGATAACAGGAAGAAGACCGACTACCTGCATCCCTGGGCCTGAGTGACATCCATCTCTCTGAGGCCAGGTACCCGACTGAAAAGTGAGAACCACTCACCATCCCAGACAGCTACCCTGAACCTAATGTTCATCTTCCCCTCAAAGAAGCAGCCAGGAATTTTGACTTGAAAGTTAAGCAAACTGGTGCCTAGTGAGGGTTGTAGTACATCTAAAATCACGTCACTTAGGAAGCAGAAGCAGGGGGATATCCTCAAGTTCACCTCAAGGACACCTGCACTCACATGCACATGCCCCCCATAGACACGCATACACATAATTAAAACAAAGCGAATCCCTTCATTTTAAAGAAACAAAATGTAAAATAAAGAAAGAAAGGAAGAGGAAAGAAAACCATTAAGGCAATGATGTCATCTTGTTTCCACAAATGGTGAAAAGGCGTGGCTTGTCAGGCAGGAATGTCCCAGAGACAGCTCAGACAGCTGCAGCCCCTATGCCAGGTTGGAGGTGAGGTCATCAAAGGGTCTGCTGAGTGTGGAGGTCACAGATCCCTGCCCTGGCTCACTCCGAGTAGAACAGACCCATCTTGTTTGTTTGTTTGTTTGTTTGTTTGTTTTTCAAGACAGGGTTTCTCTGTATAGCCCTAGCTGTCCTGGAACTCACTTTGTAGACCAAGCTGGCCTTGAACTCAGAAATCCGCCTGCCTCTGCCTCCCGAGTGCTGGGATTAAAGGCGTGCGCCACCACGCCCAGCTCAGACCCATCTTTTAAGGATTTGAATCAGCAGGCATCTCTAATTGTGGACCAATGCATCGCACGCTCTGCAGAGCATCCTTCAGCTTGCTGGATTCTCCTCTATCAACTGGAAGAATAAAAGCCGACTTTTCTCATCTTCTGTAGCCAAGGGGATGCATGACAGGTGGGAACTTAACTTGGTTTTGGAGAGATGGTTCCTTTTAATAAATGGAACATATATCTGATACCATTTCCCTTGTTACTGGTGGGAAAGTTTTTCTCACCTGAATTCGGATGTGGTGACATTTTTATTGTGACTTTGAGAAAGAAGATCAGGAAAAACACAATATGCTCTTCCCAACACCACTATGCCCCCAAGGCAGTGCAAGCCTCTGATAAGCCCAGACTTTGTGCTCTGTAAGAAAAACAGATCCAAATGTGTTTAAACCGTTCTGTTTCTCATCTCTGAGAAGCTACTCTATCTCTGAGTGATCCAGTAGGGATGACTTCCTAAGAAAGAGTCTTCATGAGGCCACCGACCCTTCTAGCTGAGATGTGTCCCCAAATACCCTGCATCTAGATAGGAAAATAAGTCTGGTTCCTCAAGGGCTCTGGACTCATAGCTTGGCTCAGATGGCCCCTGTGGCCTTTCCCCCAGTTGAAGCCCCTCCACCCCTCACTGTTCCCTCTGTAGGAATCTAGGCTCTGGGCTGTGTGCCAAGGAAGTGAAAAAGACAGCCGCACCCTGATGGCACCTCTGTCCCCTCCCCCAGGACCCAGGAGGTACTGGGATGGTGGGGCGCAGCCTGCCGTGAGCCAGGATTGGCCCTCTCCGATGACAGCAGTACACCTGACACAGAAGCATGCCATTATCATCTCCCCCTTCCCTCAGCCTGGGACTCTGGGAGCCTGCAACTGTGTCTCCAGAGACTCCCTAGACAAACTGGAGATTCAGGCAGCCTGGAAATAAAAGGCAGCCCCCTGGGACTGAGCCTCCATCACGGATCCTCTGTGCGTCACTGTGCGGCTCCATGTGGCTGTGCCTGGGGTGATGCGGTCTATCCTCAGTAGCGCTCTCCTTTCTCCATCCTCCTCTTCACCTTTGGCCTCCTCTATCCGTTTCTGCCCTCCCGCTCGCTCCATCTCACCCTCACCCCTCTGTCCCTTCACATTCTCACACCCTCACCCCTTGCTCATCTCACCCCTCCCCCTCCTCGCGTGCCCACCCCTTCACCTCTCTCTCCATCTCACCCCTCCCCATTCTCTCGTCTCTTCTCACCTTTACCACCCTCCATTTTCTTTACCTGAGCCAGAATTCATTTCTACAGTTCCCACATCCTAAAACCCTCATGGTCCCTGGGTCTCTTTCTCCAGCAAGACTCTCAAGCTCCATTCTCCGGAAATTCACCTATTGTTTGTCCATGTGCCCTTGGGCACTGTAAATCTAACAAGTTCAGATCATCAGTTTTCCTTGTTCCCATCCACCTTAATGTCACCGTTATCTACTATAGTTATTTCCTATTTCTGCTAGAGTACATTGCCAATAGACTTACGGGTCTATTTATTTTGAGATAGTGTTTTACTGTGTAGTCCAGACTGGCCTCAAACTACTGATTCCCCTGCCTCAGATCTGTGAGTGCTGGGATTGCAGGCGTGTGACACCATGTCTTGGAAACTCAGTGGTTTGTAGCTCCACAGATTTCTACCTCATAATCCTGGAGGCCAGAGGTCTGAAGTGCATCTCACTAGTTAAAATCAGGGGTAGGCAGCCTTGTGTCCCTTCTGGAAGCTCTGGAGAAAGTCACACCCCCACGAGTCTCCTTGGGCTGCTTGCACTCCTTCCCCTCCCTATCTCGATGGTTTTGTTTGTTGTTTTGTTCTCCCTGTGTTGGGGTGGAAACCTAGGACCTTTCCCTACCACCTGCCTACATTCTAGGCCCATGGCTTCCTTACTTCCTCTAAGCCACTAACAATTCCGAGGACAGCATCGGGTCTTCCTGGATAACTCAAGATCATCATCTGGACTTGAGATTCTTACTTGCATGACTTCAAAACAGAAAATATATTCATATATTCCGTGGGTTGCAATGTGAACAGCCATGGGTGGGGTCATTTTTCCGCCTACTCCTAGGCTTTAAGAGGAGTTGCTGCCATCTCTGAATACGTTCTGTGGGTTATTTGAACAGAGTGTTGGAGATCCAGCTCAAAGCCACATACATGCTACAGTGCTTTGCCGCCCTCTGAGTTTTTTCAAACATTATAGAAAAAAAATTGCCAAATTAAAAGTGACCTTTGGACTCTCCAAACCTTACTGACAGCAGTCTAGCTGACAGGGCTCCGTTGCAAACAAGCTGGCTTTCATGAGGAAGTCAGGATGAGTTAGAAGCCAGAGGGAAGAGCCAAGAGCCATGGAGGTTTATGCTTTTTTGCCTGGCTAGCGTTCAAAATTACTACCACTAGCCACCTTTTAAATAGGAATGTGTTAGCAGCTATCCTACCACAACATATATTGTGTGTTCAAGGGTCGGATAACACCTCTTTGCACCTGGCCAAGAGGAAGCCCCCCCCCACTGTGTGTGTGTGTGTGTGTGTGTGTGTGTGTGTGTGTGTGTGTGTGTGTGTGTGTTGGTAGGGAGCTTGGCAGAATCTGGAATCACCTAATCACCTGAAATGTACTTCTCGCCATGCCTATGAGGATTGTCTTGGTTACATTAATTGACATGGTAAGACTCATCTTACTTTGGGTAGGACCATTCCCTGAGCAGAGGATCCTAGACTGTGTAAGACAGAGGGAGCAAGCCAAATGCTAGCATGCCTTCATTTCCTGTGCTGACTGGGATCATAATGTGACCAGCTGCTTCAGGCTCCTGCTGACATCCTGCTGTCCCTTTCATGACAAGCTGTACCTTGAACGGTGAACTAAAAGCAACCTTTCCTTCCCTAAGATGCTTCCATCAAAGTATTCTATTGCAGCAACAGGAACCAAATCCAAGGCACTCACTTAAGCCACTACATCTGAGGAGCCTCAACTTCCCAGACTTGGACAGGATTTGATTTAGATGATACAATACAGTCGATGATATGATAGGGCAGGACTTTGGGGTCCTTGTGAGGGGGTGAGTGTATTTTGCCTGCAGACATAGACCTTAAGAACATCTAAGTTTTTCACTGCTGTGATCATATAACCTGAGCCAAACAACTTAGAGATGGAGGATTCATTTTGCCTCACGGTTCCAAAGACTGTCATTAGTTGGCGCCATTGCTATGGTCCTGAAGTGAGGTCATAGCAGAGAGCCTGTGGTAGACCAGTTCACCTCCTGGGGGCCAGGAAATACAGAGGAACAAGAGGCAGAGGCCAGAGACAAGGTAGATCTTTCTCAGGCACACTCTCAATGATCTATTTTCTCTAAGTAGGCCTCAGCTTCTAATTTCCATCCCGTTCCAATAATGCTGCTCATGGGGAGCTGGGCTAATACAGGAGCCTGTGAGGGACGCTCCGTAACCAACTATATCAACTGAAGGCAGAGGGAGTCAGCTCTCCATGGTCATCAGCTCTTCATAGTCTCACTCTTATGTACCCTCCTACACTGGATGTCACTCGGACTAGATCAGAAAGATGATGGCTGCTGACTGGGTGTGCTATCTTGTGGTGGTTTGGATGGAAATGTCCCCCACAGGCCCATACGGAGTGGCATTATTGGAGTCACCTTGTTGGGGTAGGTGTGACCCTATTGGAGGAAGCATGTCACTAGTGGGGCAGATTTGAGGTTTCAGAAGCTCCAGCCAGGCCCAGTGTCACTCTCTCTTCCTGCTGCCTTCAGATCAAGATATAGAACTCTCAGCTCCTTCTCAGCACCATGTCTGCCTGTACACTGCTATGCTTCCTGCCATGACACTAATGGACTAAACCTCTGAACTATAAACCAGTCCCAATTAAATGCTTTCCTTTATAAGAGTTGCCGTGGTCACGGTGTCCCTTCACAACAATGACAACCCTAAGATGTATCTCCACATCTTTTCCCTTTGTTTCGCTCATTCTGTGGAAGACAGACAGACTGCCATGCTGTGAGTAGCCCACAAGCCAAGGAAGAAAGACCCTGGATCAGAACTGTTCCAAGAATCAGAGACAATATCATTATTGTTTTACTTGGTCAAGTTTTGGTGTGATTTTTTTTATTTAGCAAGAACTCTTTCAAGAGCTAGAGAGGCAGGACTAATCCCCTGAAAGCAGTCTCCATGAAGAAACTTCCTTATGTAGCTGTGCTCACTTTAGACCTTTTTAATGGTATTTCTTCTGCCTGATTGTAGCTTTCTTCAGCTCATACCAGGAGGTGTCTCTGGCTGATAAATTAACAATAACACGGTCCTTTGCCACAGCAGCTCTCTGCCCTGCATACATCATTCCCACAGGCCATTGATTCATTTTCACTGCCTCCCCTGCCAGAATGGAGGCTCCCCAAGAGTCTTAGTTCTTTTCTATTGCTGTGTCGAAACACAATAGCCAAGGCAACTTCTGAAAGAAAGCATTTAACTGGACTTATGATTTCAAAGGGTTAGAGTCCATGATGACAGAGTGAAGGTTTACTGGCAGGTTCCTGGAGCAGCATCTGAGGGCTTACTCAGGACTGTTGCAGGATATTTGATCACACTGTGAACTGGCAAAACCTTGTTGTGGTTGGCCCAGCCCTTGCACACACCTTTAACCTGAGAGCTTTCTGTAAACAGGATTAAATAAAGCCAATCATAGGTCTGGAGGCAGAGAAAACAACCAGTTGACAGGGAGTGTTCATAAGGGAAAGTTGAAGGGTATTTAAGACTGTGAAGAAAGAGCTGTTTCCTTCTGGGACGTTGGTGGGGTAGGAAGGTCAGCTAGGTACTTTCTCTGATTCTCCGAGCTAACAGGGTTTCATGATAGCATCCAACTCCTGAGTCATTTTTGGTAAATCAAAAGTTTGGGACTTTGTTTTAAAACCAACAGAGGACAGCAAGAGCTAAGTGGGAAGGCTACAGTTTTTCCTTATAACTTCGAATTCCATCCTCAAGTGACACACCTTCTCCAACAAGGCCACACCTCCCAATCCTTCACAAACAGTTCCACCAACTGGGGACCAAGAATTCAAACATACGAGCCTATGAGGGCCATTCTCATTCAAACCACCACAGTAAAAGAAAGGAGCCTGTCCTCCTCCTTGCTCAGTCTGGGACTTAGAGCAGTGACTGAGGTAACAAGGGAAGCCATCCAGTTCTCATCTGTTGTCACTTCTCCGCAGTTCACAACCCCTGTGCTGCTTTAGGGGTCCTTTGCAGTCCTTGCTCCCCACACTGTAACTTCTTCTAGAACATTCTCCCCTTTCTTCCTCAGGTTACAGACGCACTATCTTTGAAGAAAGTTCAGTGCCTTTCTTCACCCATTTGGGGTAGAAGTGCTGCACTGCACAGGACTCTGCACAGAACTCCAACACCTTATCCTGCAATGGTGCATGGTCTGCTGAAGAGTCAAGCCCTGGCATGTGTGCATCTGTGAAGGGCTGGCTTGGGCTATGACTCCTTCACTAACATATCCAGGACTCAGCCAGTGTTTACTAAATGGGCTAGGACTAGATGGCACCATGTCCTTACCCCCCCCCCAGGAGACATTATAATAAGCTAACATAGTAGAGCTGTTTTGTGGCGGGGGGTCAATTTTTAAAAATTCTTAAGATAGGAGTGGTAGAAAAAGTGCTATGGAAACCTCCAACTAAAGAAACTTCTTAAAATATGTACAATATATAAAAAGCTTAAATGGGGTTTCCCTTTAATGGGGTGGCAGTGCCCTACTAGACCTCACAGGCTAAGAAAAAAGAATCCCAGAACCAAGGATGAGTTAGCCCTTATGGATGTTTTAAATGTATTGGCCAGTGAGGTCCCTAGATCTCCCAACATTATTGTCAATGCTCTTGCTTGCCCTCAGAACTGATGTCAACCCCCTTTTGCTGAAGACACCGTATACTTGAGTCATGGAGAAATCAAGGTCCTACTTGTGATGATTTGAATATGCTTGGCCTAGGGATTGGCACTATTAGGAGGTGTGGCCTTGTTGGAGTAGGTGTGGCCTTGTGGGAGGAAGTGTGTCATTGTGGGGGTAGGCTTTCAGACCTTCCTCCTAGCCACATGGGAGCCAGCCTTTGAAACAATATGTGTCGGGCAGTGGGCATGGGGGAATAAAGGGGGTGGGAGAGAACCCGAGTCCTGCCAGAGTTCTGGTGCTCTGGGTGGGCAGATTTGAAGGACTGCTGAGAGCTTCAAGAGGCCTCTGTGGGTGTCTGGCTGTGTGAAGTCATGGATCCCAGTCCGAAGGGGGTGGACAGGGAGCAGTCCAAGGTCTCTGGCCCTCACAGAAGCCAGAGATAACAGGTTCTCAGTCTCGGACATCCCAGGATATCATTGGACACCACAGAAGAGCTGAGAACAAAGTGGGGGCCCCAGGGGCAGCTCGGTAAGCCCCGGGGCTGAGAGGAGGAGAGGGCAGGGGGAGAGGGGGCGCTGGGTGGTTTCACATGGGCAAGAGCCTTTGGTCCAGTCCATGGCTGGAGCACAGGAAGGCCTTCTGAAGGGAGGTGAGACGCTGTTCTTTAGGGGAAAGCCTATTCCATAGTTCAAGCACAGCGGGCCTTGATGAGCAGAAATAGTCTATGGTTTTAGAGCTTTATTGTAGAAAGGCAGAGAGAAGGAGAGAAGGTAGAGAGATAGAGGCCGGCTATGTCCATGTGGAGAGATGGGAAAGGGAGAAGGGGAGAAGGAAAGCTAGAGATAAGAATGAGAGGTAAGAGCTTAAGAGAGAGAGAAGGGACCAAGCAGCCCCTTTTATATTGGGCTGGGCTATCTTGCTGTTGCAGGGTAACTGTGGGGTGGAGCATACCTGGCTATTGTCAGGTAACTGTGAGGGCAGAGTCTAGCCAGAATGCCAGGAGCTTGGGACTTTGTCTGCGTGACTGATAATCACAGGATTATGGACTTGGGGCTCCATGGTGTCTGGGAGCATTGCTCACTGTTCTGCCCCTTGTAGAGTTTCTACTGGGTCTCCGGAGTAAGTCTCACTTGACCAGAAAACAGACTGCCTTTCACAGCCCTACAAAGATGTGGAACTCTCACTCCTCTGCACCATGCCTGCCTGGACACTACCATGTTCCTGCCTTGATGATAATCGACTAAACCTCTAAACCTGTAAACCAGCCACAATTAAATGCTGTCCTTGAGTCGCCTTGGTCATGTTGTCTGTTAACAGCACTAAAACAGTACCCATCTGGAAGCTTTATCCCTATTATCTCGATTTCATAGTTATGTAAGGTGTTAAGTAGGCTACTGGGAGAGAAAGGCAATAAATTCTACCCAACTGTGAACCCCAAGAGCTACAATAACAACTGTCCTGGAAAGGCATGCCCATTGAGTCCAATGGTGGCATGAATATCATGTGATCAACCAACCATTTTCTGACTGGATTTAAGGTCCATGCCACAAGATGAAACCCATGACTGGCACCATTACTTGGACCAAGAACCTGAGGCTAGACAGGCCAAACATTCTAAAGGGTAACCTATTACAATTATTCTGCTAAATAGACACAGTGACCTCTAATGACATCGCTGTAGCCATCGACTGGTGCTTCTTTCAACCCTCATCAGAGAAACTTCTTTAAGAAGTCCATGGTGATCAACACAAGACCTACAGCTGGTCAAGGGACAGAGAATAAGAGACTGGATATAGGGTCCAGAGATCACTGCAAAAGAGGGCGCAGAACAGTTACAAGAGCCACAGGCAGTGGATGAGCACAAGGGAATTGTATTTTCCAGACACAACAGGGCAGCTGCACATGTGAACGCATATCAATTGTGACAGAACAGATAAGACTTGCACCAAGCTCCAGCCAAACAGAATCCCAGCATGGGGAGGTGGCTGTAAAGTCCCACCCTGACCTGAGTCGACACTTACCAGTTGTCTACTGGCAAGTGGTAGATACTAGGTAAGGGAGAATTGGTTTTCTTTAAGGGTGTAGCCCATGGTAGGTCAACTGCACCTCAGTAGAAGACTGCACACGCCTAAGAATCTCTGGGCAGCATGAATTGGACTTGATGGGATTGGAGGGTTGAGGCACAAAACTGAAGGGAGCTGGAAGGAGTTGGGGGAGAGATAGATATGACTGAAACACAGGAAATCCTCAAAAAAGCTGAAAGAAAGAAAAACAATAAGACTTAGTGTAGTAGTTCATGCTAGTGCTCTCAACTCCTAGGAGGCGGAGGCGGAGACGGAGACAGAGAGGCAGAAAGATGGCAGCAAGTTCTAAGCCAGCCTGGGCTACATAAGAGTTTCAGACTCTTATGTCTACACAGTGAAACTCAGTCTCAAAACAACAACCTCAACAACAAAAACCCTTTCAGCCCTTGGTTGGTTGAATCCACAGTGTGCCCATTGTGTGTGTGTGTGTGTGTGTGTGTGTGTGTGTGTGTGTGTGTGTGTAGAAGGCTGAGCACAACCTAGTGGGAAGAGGGTGGGTAGGAAAGAGCTGGCCTCTGTGGCTGGGACTGGGGCCAGAGTAGCTTTGTCTTCATCTCCAGGTAGTTGTGAGGCTCTGGCTACCCCCAGGCTGGATCAGTGGGCTCCATGGATCTCAGCTCCTTTAGTGGCTTGCACACTACCGGAACTGAGGGGGACAATTCTGTGTGCCTCAATTTCATCCTGTGGAACTAGGAGGGCACAGAGCACTTGTGACAGAAGAGAAAGCATGAACTTGGACACAGACACCCAGTGAGGGAGAAGACAGGGCAAAGAGGAGGACAGGAGAGAGGTGCCATGTGACTCAAGGCTCTCCCACATTGAGGCTCCAAGCACAGCCCCCTAGATTCGGCAGCACATCTTCTTCCCCAGCAAAAAGCCTTCCTCAGAACAAAAGGCCTGTCACCAAAAGCACTTATTTAGCAACAATAACAGCAAACATACAAGGTACAAAAAACATGTTTCTCAAAAAATTTCCAATTCAATTCAGCAAATATTTATTTTCCTGGAAAAAAAAAAAGAAGCAGAGATATATAAAGAAATAGAAACATGGATTTTTTTTTCTTGGTTTTGATTGAAAAGCCTATTGGTACAACCAAGAGAACAGCTTTGCCCCAGTGAGTCAAAGTACAATGGGAATGCATTTTTAAAATAGAAAAGAACACTAATATATAAATATACCAAGGTAATTTTAAAACACGGTGGCATCTCAGAGCTCCAGTGGGGGATGGGTCTCATGCCCAAAGGCAATTTATATTCCATTTTTCTCATGGGCTGCCTCGAGATACAGCCTAATCCAGGGGGAATGTCCATCATCATGTTAGAAATGTAGTGGGGGTGGTAGCTGAAGAGCTGGTTCAGCAGCTAAGAACACTTGGTTTTCCTGCAGAGGACCTGGGCTTGGTTGCCAGCACCTGCAGACAAGTTCACAACAACCTTTACCTTCAGTTCTAGAAGATCCAGTGTCTTCTGTCCTCTGAAGGGACCAGGCATGCACATGTGTACTCATGCACACAAAATAAATAAATCTAAAAAAAAAAAATGTGTGGTACCGGGACAAATGTTAAATGACTGTCAATACACTTGATCTTAGCCAAGATGCCAAGAAATGATAAATTTTCATTAGTAAGGACATACATGGCTAGCAAATAACCAGGGAGATAGAACTGGGTATCATGGTATGCTCTTGTAAGCTCAGAACTCAGGAGTTGGCAGAGGGTCAAGAGCTCAAAGCCAGCCAGATGTAATGCCAGCCAGATGTAGTGGCACATACCTTTATTCCCAGCACTGGGGAGGCAGAGGCTGGGGGATCGCTGAGTTTAAGGATAGTTTGGTCTATAGAGGGAGTTTCAGAATATCCAGGGCTACACAGAAACCCTTTCTCAGGAAAAAAAAAAAAGTTCAAGACCAGCCTGAGTTATGTATGAAGTTTGAGGGCAACTCGTGCTACATTGCTACAAGAGACAACATCTCAAACAAAAAGGAAAAGAAGGAAAGGCAAAAGACAAAGGAAAGGAAGGATAATTTAGAAGCCAATGGAATTCCTGTGAGCCAGTTCAGGGTAGGGAGAGGAAACAAAAGCCCACTTTCCTTCCCTCTATCTAAGTTTCTTTACTATCTCAGTTAGGATTACTGTTGCTGTGATAGAACACCATGACCAAAGAGCAAGTGGGGGTGGGGAGAATTTATCTGACTTACACTTCTACATCACTATTCATCAACAAAGCAGTGAGGACAGGAACTCATGAGGGAAGGAACCTGAAGGCTGGGGCTGATCCAGGAGCTGATGCAGAGGCCAAGGAGACACGCTGCTTCCCATGGCCTGATCAACCTTCCTTATGGAACCCAGGACCATCCGCCTAGTGATGGCACCAGAGTGGGCTGGGCCTTCCCCAATCAATCACTAATTTAGAAAATGCCCTATAGCAGGATCTTTATGAGGCATTTTCTTAATTAATTTCTCCATTCAGATAACTAGTTTGTGTCACGTTAACGTAAGACCAGCCAGCACTCTCACATATAAAGTGGATTCAGTCACCTCTAAGTGTTCCTTCAAGCTGTAGTGAGCTGTGATTCTGAAGAGGTTTTGTAGGAACCTGGGGTTGAATACTGTATGGGAATAGTGGAAATTCTGCAGGAAGCTTATGGTACTTCCATAGTAAAGAAGGCCCAGGGAAGACAGTCTAGACCAAATGCCCTAAAGAAACCTAGAGGCTCAGTCTAATCCCAGCAGGGATGTTTAGGATGGAGCCTGTGCTAGATGGGGAAGTATGAGACTGGGGTATCCTGCTGCCAGCCAGAGGCAAAAGACAATAAGGAAAGGAAACACTTCTCAGGATGATGCCAGAGAGACTTGCCATAGTGACCTGTCTGCTTTGTTTGGGATGACAGCTAGTTGTCCTGAGATCTCTAGGACATACTGAAGCAGTTAGACAGTGGCTCTGCTGACCCATCCAGTGTCATCTAGTAGTGCTCTTATTAGTCTGTCAAGGATGGTCCAAAACCTGTAGTATTTGTAAATGGACCATGAGCACTGAAGAGAGCCCTAGGTGGGAGGAAATACCCAGGATCCTGTCTGGCTCTCAGGGAATGAGGCTCTCCCATCTCCATCTGTCCTTTTTCCTGGTGACAGCACTTGCTGTCCAGTGTCCTGGTGTCCTCTGCTCTGGGTCTCTGTCACCCATGCCCACCTGATGATGACGCACGCTGAGGGAACCTGCTGCATCTCTCCACCCTTAACACCCACAGACACTTCTGTCGTGAAGGCCATTCCCTGGCTTAATTATTTGCAGATCTTCTTTCTCTTTGGAGTCTCCCAAAGTCCAAAGACTCTTCAATGATTAAACCCAGAGACTCGGAGAGGAAGGGACCCACCCCTGGGCCTTTGGAATGGGCTGGGTGATTAGGTCATCATTGATCTCTATTGTGCAGCTGAAGAATATTCCTCTCTGGGAGAAGCAGTGTCACCACACGCCCCACCCCCATCTTCCTTGAAGCGGCTTTGCCTGGTGCCAGAAGCCCTCAGTCTGTCCCTACAAAGAACCTGGGCCATGATGGTTGTTTACTCGGCTTCTCCCATTGGAGGCCTCCCCTTTCTGCCCCTCCACGAGGCTTCTCTTTGTCTTTCTCTGAGCCACTAGGCTTCCATGCCTTGGCCTCAGAGCAACTGCCCCTGCGCAAGCAGCTTTCCTTCCCTGAGCTCCTGTGCGCTTGCTTTCCCAGGCCTGCCCTGGAAAGGAAACAGCCAGAGGCAGGAGGATTCCTAAAAATACACTGCAATTTCCTAGTGTCTGGGCGAACAGGAGGTGAACAACATCACTGCAAAGCTACAGCCGACTTTTAGCTCCGCTGTCCCTGAGGTGCAGAGGAGCGACCAGGAAAGCAAGCTGATCTGCCTCCTGTGTGTCTCTGAGACTGCCCTGAGCCTCAGAGGGTCACTGTATAGTTATCCATGATAATACCGCGTTTTGTTTTGATAGTGCTGAGACATTTTGGTTGATTTCATTTTGCTCAGAAGCGCGATGACCTCATCTGTCCTGGGCAAGGAGGCAGCCCAAAGAGGAGCTCCCCTTGGAAAACAAAGCAGACTGCTACAGCACTTTCCCCAGGTCAAAACCAGAACCTATGCCTGGGAGCTGGATCAGCAAGTAAAAGTGCTAGCCTGGTGGCCCAAGTTCAGTGCCCAGCACCCATACAAAAAGCAGTATGTCACTGTACTCCCATTGTTCCCATGGCAAGATGGAAGAAAGAGACAGGAGAGTTGCCCAGAAGTTCGCAGGGCCCCTAGTCTAGAGTACATAGCCCAGCTGCAGAAACCCTGCCCAGTAAGTTAGCAGGTAACTTGAAAGCTGTTTTCTGATCTCCACATAGATCAAGGCATTTATTTGTGCACCCTCTCCCCCTCACCACACACACATACACACCAACATAAATAAATATTCAAAACCAGGATCCCAGACCCCTGGCTCACATCAGAATGGGTGTCTAGCTTTACTGAGACAGTACTGGGGTCTCATGGAGGGGGTGGGGTGGTAGAATTTTCACTTTTCTTTGAAATTCCCTAGTAAGACCACCTCCCCCCACAAGAGATCTGGGTGTCCTGACCTCTCACGGTCCTTTCTGAGTCTGAGTGTTGTCCCGCTCAAGAGTGGTGCCTTCTGTAGAATGAAGGATGTTCTCAGTGGCCATAACTGTCCCCTACTTTGGTCCAGATTCAGAGCTTGAGTAGCTGGGTAGAGGGCTCTCGGGTTACTCTTGTTTTAGGATGAGGTAATAGGATCAGAGGCGTTAACATGCCCTGAGTTGCACAGCTAATAAGAGGCAGGAAACAAGATTTGAGAGCAGGACTTCCTGAACTCTGAAGCAAATGTCTTTAACTGCGAACAATGTACCTGCCATGGTTGGATACCCTGCTGGAGGGAGGCACCCGCCTCCGTTTGGGCTGCTGTTGCAAAATGCATAGACAGGATTTGTCTGAAACAACAGGCCTACCTCACAGTCCAAGGCCAGGGTGCTAGCTGCTTTCTCCACTAGCTTCACCATTTTACTCTCCCTGAGTCCCTCCCTCCGCCGTGTCAAAGGTCAGCAGAATCTATGATGAGAACTTTCCCACCTGTAAAGAAACTTATGCTAGAAGAAATCTCTGAAATCAAGCAAAAAATATTCATTAAGTCTTTTGTTTGTTTGTTTGATTTTGGTTTTTTGAGACAGGGTTTCTCTGTAAAGCCCTGGCTGTCCTGGAACTCACTCTGTAGACCAGGCTGGCCTCGGACTCAGAAATCCGCCTGCCTCTGCCTCCCAAGTGCTGGGATTAAAGGCGTGCGCCACCACTGATAGCTGTAAGACCTTATCTTTTTTAAAAAGTAGAGAGATAAGAAAGAGGAGCCAGGGAAATGGCTTAGGAGGCAAAGCTCTTGCCACTGAAGCTTGAGGACCTTAGCTGCGACCCCCAGCACCCCAGAAGCAGCATTGAGGGGGTAATTCCGGTGCTGTGGAGGCAGAGATAGGAGGATCTCCGGAGCTTGCTGGCCAGTCACATTAGCTGACTAGGTCTAGTGAGGAAACCATCTCAAAAACTAAAGTACAGAGTGATTAGGGAAGACACTAGATGTTGATAACTGGCTCTATGTGCACACATGTGCATATACACATACAAATTCATACACATGCATTCATCACATATACATGTGCACACATATGAATGCATACACATGCATTCACCACACATACATGTACATACACACATGAATGCATACACATGCATATACCACACATACATATACATGCATACACATATACATATGCACACATATAAGAATGCATACACATACATGCACCACACATACATGTGCACACACATATGAATGCATACACCACACAAACACACACATGTGCATATACACATTACAATAAGTAGAAATGGAATAAAGAGAAAAGGAAATGAACAAGGAGAGGGAGGAAGAAAAATGGTGTCCCCTGACATCTGTTATCGTCAATTCAGGTGGCTCCCACCCATTCTCTTCATAATTCCTTTTCCCACTTCCTTTTGTGTTTGAACCAAGGCAAAGAATTCCCCAGAGCTACTGCCATCATAGCATCCAACATACAGCAGGGTCCTGAGCACATCACACTTGCAAGTTTCCAGGGCTGGTGTGTTGGCACACCAGTGTTTAGTCCTGCGCCTTCACTTTGGCTTCTTAATGTCCAGAACTCAGTATGGAACAAAAGAGAAAAGTTCTTTCTCCAGAAGTGGATTCCAGCACCTGGTCTCATAGCCACCTCAGCTAACTGACTGGGTTAGCAGGCTTCTGGTCTCCTGGAGTCTGTGTCCAGAGGGCAGGTGAGCCACACTTGGTTTGGAATTGCTCAATGAGGCCCGGAAGGGGAATGCCAATGGGTCTCAGCAGCTCCAGTGAGACTTCCAATGAGTCTGTCCCCATGCTATGCTAGGTCACCAGATCTCAAATAACACAGAGTTCCCCGATTTGTAGTTAACTGACAGTGATGGAATTAAGACTCCTACAACCACCACTGCCATGCCACCAGGAATTAAACTCTCCTGAGCTCATCACACTTGGGAGTTTCGAGAGCTTGTACAGTGTCACTCAGGTGTCCCTTCCAATGCACCTGTTGTTGCTCCCCGGTGTCTCTGATTCAGGGACCGAGTTTGGCTTTGTCTCAGTCCCTGGCAGGTGTCTAATGAACAGTCTGGGAAAGCCAGGCCAGACAGCTCCATCTCCCAAAGCACCCTGGTTCCAGCCACAGGGGAAAGGCGCAAACACTGGGAAGCCTTGATGTCTGAAAGGTTTTTTTTTTTTTTCTTTTAAGGAGTTCAAAGTAGTTCTGTGTCTGATCTTCCCTTAGCCTCCCGATACCCTGGGGAGGTGGGGGAGACAGCAAGAATGATCTCAGTATGCCCCTGAAAGATGGAGCCACTGAGGCCCAGAAGTCTCAGTTCAAGGCCACTAGCAGTTGGTAACAGAGGCTGATATGGGAGCCTTAGCATGCCCTACAGCTCCCTTCCCCCGCCCCACCTGCTCATGACCCACGGAAGGAAGCCTGGGTAAAGAAGCCTGAGAGCTCACTGTGGTTTTCCCAGACAGAACCCAGGTTTCAACTTCTCAGCTCTCCTAGTCTCAGACCACACACCCTTAGTGCCTCCAGGGGAGCTGGCCCGACAGGCTTCCCTTGGGGCGGAGCCAGCTCTGTCTCCGCTCATTAGCAGGTCTGTTTCCAGGTGGATCTAGCACTGGGTCATTAAGGCAATAAACAAGCTGCTGATTGTCGGGTGGGCTAGACCTGGCACCCACGCTCCCTGCATTGTGCTGAGTTCCAGCGGGCCCACACAGCCCCTGAAACAATGCCTCACTTCCTCCCAGGAAGCTGCAGACCCAAGCCAGCCTCCTGGGCTCGCCCACGTGCTCTGGCCAAGCCATTGTCTCAGAGTCCTACGGATCCAGCCATTCCCATGACCAGGGTAGTTGTATCCTCTTTGCAGTCCAAAAGGAGGGGGGTCAAGTGGCCAGGACAAAGAGCTGTCGTTCCCTGTGGGTGCTACTGCCAAACCTCCAGGTCCCTAGTCAGGATTTCCAAAGCTCTGGTTATGCGGGGTCCATGACCCAGCCTCTCCCTGGAATATAGATACAAAGTAGGATTTAGAAACAAAAGTAGGAAAGGACCCCGAGCCTCTTAGTCAGTGGGTCTCAACCATCCTAAAGCAGAGACCCTTTTTTTTTTCTCTTTGAGACAGGGTTTCTCTGTGTAGCCCTGGCTGTCCTGGAACTCACTCTGTAGACAAGATTGGCCTCAAACTCAGAAATCTTCTTGCCTCTGCCTCCCAAGTGCTGGGATTAAAGGCGTGTGCCACCACTACCTGGCATGCAGCGATTCTTTAATATCTTTAATACCGTTCCTCATGTTGTGGTGACTCCCCAACCATAAAATTATTTTCTTTGCTACTTTTAACCGTAATTTTACTACTGTTATAGAAGTCCGAATGTAATATCCGTGTTTTCCAATGGTCTTAGGTGACCCCTGTAAAAACCTCGGGTTGTGATCCACATTTTGAGAAACACATAGTCTTCCAGATTCCTTTCCCTTAGGCTTGGCTAGGCTTGCTCCCTGTCACAAGAATGTTTCTGAGTGTATCCCCTTCACACACACACACACACACACACACACACACACACACACACATGCACATATATACACATATATACGTATGTACATGCACACAAGCACACTGGAGACACACACACAGGTTGAGGGCTGATGCAGGCAGTGTTAGGAACAGGGAAAGGAGGATCACCCAGGTGTGCAGTCACCTGCCTGGTACAGGAGGAAAACTGGCAAACTCAGGGGGTTCTCAACATATTCTAAGGGGCATCCTTTTCCTTATTCTCAAAACTGAGGGGAGGCGTGCTATGCGGGACTCACAGAAAATCTGGGGTTATACTTTCTTTCTTTCTCTTTCTTTCTCCTTCCCCCCTTTTCTTTCTTTCTCCTTCTCTTTCTTTCTTTCTTTCTTTCTTTCTTTCTTTCTTTCTTTCTTTCTTTCTTTCTTTCTTTTAACCAGTGCTAGATATTGAATCCAGGCTGCTATGAATTCTGTGCATGGATTTTACCATTAGAGACTCATCCACACTGTTTGGGTTATAGATTTGTTCTCTCTTTTTTCTTTCTTTTTCTTCCTTCCTTCCTTCCTTCCTTCCTTCCTTCCTTCCTTCCTTCCTTCCTTCCTTCCTTTTTTGAAATGGGACCTTACCATGGTAGCTCTGAACTCTGAACCATGGTGGCTCAGAACTCATGGTGTAGACCACTCTAGCCTTGAGCCCACAGAGATGCGCCTGCCTCCCACGTGTTGAATTAGAGGCTCACGCTGCAATGCTTAGGAGGCGTTGCTTTATTGAGACAGGGTCTCCTGATACACAGCTCAGACTCACTTAAACACCCCATAACTGAATCCATCTCTTGAGTGCTGGTGTTATAGGCATGTACCGCCATGGCTGACTTTTTCTTTTCAACATCTCCTTTTGGGATACCTTATGGAATGATGCCTTCAGGCACAGGCAGGAACTTGGGACAGCATGAACTTGGGTCTAAAAGAGGATGAGTTAGGGTGAGGAAACCAGAAAGCCACAGCCAGGTCTGTGGGAACGTATGTGCAGTCTAGGTAAGGCTGTGCCAGAGGCCCTTAGGGAAGCGTTGAGGGCTGAGGTAAATGTGCCAGAGACGCTGTGTGCAGTCTTCCCCTCTGCCAAGACCCGAAGGAGCAGAGGAAGCTGGTGTGTCTGACTGAGACCCAACTGTGTATCTGTCCAACGCAATGCACTGTGCACAGCTTGGCTCAGAGCCCTGAGGTAACTTATCCTGAAGCCAGCTGTAGAGCTGAGGTAGAGCTGTAGTCTACTAGAGGCTCCTGACTGTGGAGGCAGGTGAGGAAAGGTCTTGGCTGGGGGTAGGGGGCAGGCAAAGAACCTTTCACAGGGAACGAAGCCCAGATATGGATGGCTCTGGGGTAAAAGAAAATAAAAATATATGAATGAGTGTGTGTGTGCGCGCTCGAGTCCAAAGGTGAGTCCAAGACTTTCTTCACATTGCCTCAGTGTAGACACAGTAAGGCTGTCTCCCTCCCTCGCCCACCCCTGATGTATCCAAGGCTGGCTTCAAAATGGCTTTAAACTAGAAAAATAGCTGAGGGTTGCCTTGAAGCCCTCTTCTTCCTCCTTCCACCTCCCAAGTGCTAGGATTACAGTTTTGTGTAACTAAACCTGACAAGAACCATATCATTTTTTATATGATTAGGTCTATGATTCATTTCTCCTTCATTCTTGTGTTCATTGTGAGATCACTTGAAATGGGCATGGTGGCATAAGGGCAGCACTTGGGTGGTGACATAAAAGGGTCAGGAATTCAAGGCTATATAGTGAGTTTGAAGCCAACTCCAACTACTTAAGGTCAAGTCTCAAAAGCAGAGCAAAACAAGCAAACAAGCCGGGCGGTGGTGGCGCACGCCTTTAATCCCAGCACTCGGGAGGCAGAGGCAGGCAGATTTCTGAGTTCGAGGCCAGCCTGGTCTACAAAGTGAGTTCCAGGACAGCCAGGGCTACACACAGAAACCCTGTCTGGAAAAAGAACAAAAAACAAAACAAAACAAAAAATAAAAAGCAAAAACAAACAAACAAAAAGACAAGCTAACAAACAAAAAATGAAAATAACAAAGAAAAACCATCAGGAAGACGTGTAGGTTTATTTCCAGACTCTCCTGCTGCATGTTCTGCAGAGGAACCCTCCTCTGGCTACAACGTTGATGACAGAGTTTCACAACAAGGTGACATGAAAGCTACGCTCCTTTCTCACAATAGCTTTAGATACTCCAGGTCCTTGAGTTTTCAATTTGCCAATTTTAGACCTAGTGTGTCAGCTTTTGCAAAAAATTATTGAGTAATTATTGTGATTGCATCCAGAGTTCAAATTTGGAAGAGTTAACATTTTTTAAAGACTTATTATTTTATGTATATGAGTATTTCGCTTGTATGTATGTAAGTGCACCAAGTGCATGCCTGGTGCCTGTTGAGGTCAGAAGAAGGTGTTGGTTCCTCCAGAATTGGAGTCAGAGAAGGTTGTCAGCCTCCATGTAGGTGTTGGGAATTGAACCTGGGTCCTCTGAAAGTGCATCAAGTAGTCTTAACCACAGAGCCAATTAATTCTCCAGCCTGAGAATAAACATCTTAATAATATTGACTCTTCTTGCGGCTGGACAGAAAACTTAGCAGTTAAGAGCATGTTCTGCTCTTGCAAAGGACTCAAGTTTGATTCCTAACAGCTCACATTTGCCTATAACTCCAGCTTGAGGAGATGGAGGGGACTGATATGTGTACCCTACACATATGTGCATGTGATTTCAAAAAATATATTGGGGCTGGAAAGATGGCCTAAGGGTTAAGAGCACTTGCTGCTCTTCCAGAGGACAAGCATGCAGTTCTCAGAACTCATATCACAACCACCTTGCAATTCAGCTCAGGAGAACAGATACCCTATTCGGATGTTCTGGTCCACACTGCAGCCTGAACCCATGTTGATGTCCATGGTCTGGGCTGCCTCTGAGGGTCTTGTCTGGGTCCATGGTCCTCCTGAAGCCTGGGGCGGCGGTGTTTGTGGTCTCTGATATACCCAGCAACTGTGTGGGAGCCCATGATCCACACTCCCGCTGACTGTGAAGAACAAGGAGGCTACCTTTGCTGTGATATCAATGAAGGGACATGGAAGGCTTCTGTGAGAATCCTTACCTCCCCCCAAAGCAAAGTCACAGCATAGGCAAGAAGCCACCAAAGAAAACACTTAAAAGTATGATGGGGATGCTGGAGAGTAGCTCTCCACATTGATGGTTTCTGGTGGGAGTGAGGAGGAGAAGGACTCAGTTCTATTAAAGGGCCAGCTACTGAGAGTTTGACCATGCTCCCAATGAGTATATAGATAACACAAATTGAACTTATTTATTTCTTTTTTTTTTAAATAATTTTTATTTTTACTTTTTTGGGGAGGGTAAGTTGCAAGCATTGGGGACAGACATGGAAGGGCTGGAATGTGAGTGTGATCAGGGTGCATGGTGTAAAATTTCCAGAGAATCAATAACAAAATGTTATATTGAAAAAAATAAATCGTTAAAGGCTCATGGTGGCTCTCTGGAGGCAGAGGCAGGCTGACTTTTGTGACTTGAAGGCAAGCCTGTTCTATTTAGTAAGTTCCAGACCAAAGTAATTGTGACACACATATATACTTACACACACACATATGGATTCTTGCACGACTTTGGACTTGACCAGACTAGAGCAACAGGGAATGGAGAAACAACAGATATACATTCAGAGAAACTGAGATATGTTAGGCTGTGCACTCTGATGGAGATGCACAGGCCATCAGGAAACTCAGTGTATTTATTGCATAAGCTTAATGAGGAGGTAGGCTTATATACAGCTGAATGGCAAGGCAAGCTAGCCAGTCTTGGTAGGGGAGTCTCTGTGGGGGAGCAGTTCCTGAAAAAGTCATCCAGAGGAGGGAGATGTGGTTGACACCCTTGCCACATTCTGCCAACATAAGTAGTAGAGCCCTGGAAGGCCTGGCCATTCCCATGGGTCTGAGGCATTAGGGTTCCTGATGTTGGCCATGCTCAGGTCAACAAACAATATGCATTCGAACAGGATATACTCTGTGTGCCTAGACTCTCATCCATGAATATGGTATATCTTTTCATATATTTAGATTTTTGCCAAGGACCAGTCTCAGCTTGGAGAGGGGTTCTTGAGAGGAGTGTCTGGGAAAACAAACAACTCAAGGTCAAATCATAGCAAGCTGATGGGCTATGTTCTGCTCGAGACAGCTTTCTAGATAGCGCTCTGCTCTGTGTTCTGCTTTTCTGTCTCTATTCTTTTTTCTTTTTTTTCTTTTTTTTTTGGTTTTTGGAGACAGGGCTTCTCTGTATAGCCCTGGCTGTCCTGGAACTCACTTTGTAGACCAGGCTGGCCTCGAACTCAGAAATCCTCTTGCCTCTGCCTCCCGAGTGCTGGGATTAAAGGCATGTACCACCATGCTGGGTTCTCGCTATTCTAAACATTCTGGATCAAAGGCCCAGTCTTATTTACATATCAATTCATCCATAACCACAGGTTCTCTTTTGATTATTCCATGAATCAACATCCCATGATCCCAGTCCCTTTACTCTTAGATACAGCAAATACAAGCACAGACAATAAGACAGCTGGGTGGGACCCTGGTCTGAAATTACCATTCCTACCCTGCCTGGGCCTGGACCTAAACTCCCTCTGTCCTAGGCTGAACTACCTGCCTTTGTAAGCATAAACAAAAAACTTAGCTGGATGGGATCTTGATCTGCACCTGCGTTCACCACTCTCTAAATCTCTTCATCTCCTTCCTTAATACCTATCTGATGAGCTGGCTCATAGTGCAGCTGACTCTGTCTTTCGATCTTTGAAGATCCTTATACAATCCATATTGCATCCTTATATTTTGCATAGTTGAGAAATATATATTTTTGAACTCAAGTTTTCAGAGTTCTTTCCCATAGCCTTAAGGGCTTCTCCTGAAGATCACTGCATTCTCTGATTATCATGGAATCATTAGCCTTGACAGAGAGGATATTCCTCGAAGGAGGAACATGAAGTAAAAGACGTATTGAAACTTGTAGAGGCCCGTACCCTGCTGGCTTTGCTCCAGGGGCAGGAACCACGTCATGCCATTCCTTGCACATGGCCAAGCAGGACTCAGCAGACTTTTAATTTCTCTCAGAAAGGTTTAAAGTCTTCAGTATAAATGTCTTATTGTTTATGTATTAAATTTACCTCTAAATAGTCCATATTTGATAATGCTACTATAAATAGTACCTTATTTCAATTTTCAAGGTATATAACTCATGTGTGTACATGTGTATGTAATGTCAAAGCTGGGAACTTATGAATGCTAGGCAAGTACTCTACCACTGGGATGGGATGGGAGCCACATCCCCAGCCTCTTACAATTGATTATGGTACAGTGACCTTATATTCTACAATCTACTTGAGTCACTCTTAGGGTTTCCCATATGTACTATATTAACTGTAAATAAATTTAATAAAATAATACAAACAGTCAATTTCTTTGTTTCCCTGTTTTCTTTCTTTTTTTTTTTTTTTTGAAAATGAAAAGAGAATATTTATTTCTGTGTAACGTAAGTTCCTGCGAATCAACACCAGGCAATGATTAAGTGGCCACACGGACAAGGAGTGCGAGAACGGAGGCAGAAAACGGTGCAGCTGCAGGCCCGCTCTGCTCCATCACTTGGCCCGTAAGGCCCAAGACGCACATGCATCTGCTCACAGCTGCATCACGTTACAACAGTAGTGATTACAGCCAGGTTAGAAAGGGCTCGCTTTTGTTCAGAGCAGACTCTACATCATTGAAGAGGGGGATCAGATCTTCAGACTCCAAAGTCCGGAGGTCAACATTTGTTCCTGGAAGGCAGTCCAGGAAATCAGGGAAGCGGGTCTGCTGGGGATTGACGGTCATGGGTGCCTGACCGGAATTTTCACCTGTATCCATCTCGTCCATGTTGCTGAGGAAGTCTTCTGGAGTTGTGGGGACACTGTAGCACCCTAACCCCAGGCCGCTGTCTGTGCTCTGCTCCCAAGAATGATAGGGCCCTCCATTGAGGAAAGGATCTGAGCTACTGTTGGTGACTGATCTCATATCTGTGCTCATGGCAGGCGTGTTGACAGGGGCCATGGTCTCGGTTTCCATGGGGAGCTGTCGGCAAAGGGCAGCTTCCTGCCTCATGAGCTCCTCTTGACGTATCCTAATCCTCTCTCTCTCCATCTGGATCCTCTGAACCCACTGTTTCTGCTGCTGCTGCTGCTGCTGAGTGGTCAGTGCATTGGGCACACTCATGAGCCCCGTGGGTGGGTTCTGAGTCGGGTGGTTCTGTGGACTCAGGCTAGTGGCCACGACTTGCTGGTGTTGGTGATTCATGGCGAGATTTGGCTGGGACACTGCCATGGACCTCTGTGGCACAGATGTGGAAGTGATGGAGGGGTGGAGGCTCACATGATTCAGAGGCTGACCTTCCTAGGGTCTTGCCATGTGGTGATTTTCTCTATGTATCTCTGGCCAGTGGGCGTGAAGGTCATCTCCCACCCGGGGGGCAACGGCAGCTCGTCGGTCACGTCATAGGACTGCTGGCGGAGATGTGCATGTTGCTGTGCAGGGCCTCCAGCGGCTCCCGCACCAGTGCCTAGCTGCAGGGATGCGGGCGACGAGTGCGAGCGTACGTGCTGCGCGCCACCAGCTAGTCGAGGCCCCGGGTGGCCGCCCGATGAGTCTGTGCTGGACTGGCGCGAGTGCGACCTGGAATCAGGCTCCTTAAAGAAAGACTCCGGGAGGATCTTTTTCCGCCATGAGCTGGGCTTGGGGTTCATGACAGAGTTGAAGAGAGCTTCGAGGTCGGTGTCCAGGTCCTGCGTGACATGGATGACTTGCTGCCCTGGCGGCGGGAGCGGATGGGGCACCGAGGACAGATTCATCTTTCTGGGCACGCGGTGTTTCCCTGTTTTCTAGTTGAGCAAACTTCTATAAAGTCTGAATAGCATGAAGGAGACATTAAACTCAATCCTCGGCACAAAACAAAACAAAACAAAAACTTACAACAAACAGGGATTGAAGATACGGCTCAGTGGGTAAGAGGATGTGTTCCACAAGTATGAGGATCTGAGTTCAAATCCCCAGCACCCATCTAAGTTTCAGGGTGTTACAGATTACACCTACAACCTCGGCACCATGGGTGCTGGTCTGGAATCAGGGTGGGTTCCTGGGGCTTGCTGGCTACCAGCTTAGCTACAGGTTCAGTGAGAGACCCTGTCTCAAAGGGATAAAATAGAGACCATTAGCATAAGGTACACAACGTTCTCTCTGGCTTTTGTGAACATGTACACAGATGTACTAACCCCCTGTCCCTTACACACATGAGCATACATCACACACACACACACACACACACATTCACATCACACACATTCACATCACACACATACCAAACAAAGAAACAGTCAGAACTATTTTTGAGCCCTGCCTTCCTGGATTATTCCCACTTGACCCTAATGTTTTACTCTTTTTATCTATTTCTGAATTCAATTAAAAAACAGTAAAGGCTTTGTGTCTGTGCTCGTGGGAGATGCTAGTCTGCGGTATGCTTTCCTTATGTCATTGGCTTCTTTACAGGGTATTGTCTCAGAATGAGGAGAAATGTTTCTTCTGTTTTGAAATGCTGTGTGATTGGAATTATTTTCAACCTCAACTGTTTGATAGAAAGGTGTGTTGCTTTGTTGTTGCTGGTTTTGGTGAGGGACAGTGAGACAGGGTCTCGCTCTGTGTGTAGCTCAGGCTGGCCTAGAACTCACTGTGTAGCCCAGCCTGGCTTCAAACTCATGTAATCCTGTTGTGGTTATAGGCATGTGTCACCAGGCCCCGCCACATCCTTATTGTGAGAACAAGCCTTAATAGGTAGAGAACTATTTAAATTTTCTATTTTTCTGGGGTCAGTTTTGATAATACATGTGTCCCAAGTAGTTTGTTCATTTCATCTAATTTGACAAATTTATCCCACAACATTGCTAGTAGTACCTTCCCATTGTTTTAGCTTGGCTTGAGGTTTAGGGGGTTCTAAGACTGGGTTTTACATAATAACCTAGGCTGTCCTAAGATTTGCTATGTAGCCAAAGATGACCTTGAATTTCAAATCTTCCTGCCTCTACTTCTCAAGTGTTAGAATTACAAATATTCACTGCTATGCTGGTGCTTCACAAATGCTGGGCAAACGCTCCGAACTGAGCTCTACCCCAGCCGGCCTCAACATGCCTTTCCTATTCCCTCCACTCCTGTAGGACCTGAAGTGATGGCACCCTGTCTTTTTAATGGCACCCTGTCTTTTTATTGCTGATACTGAAAGTTTGTGTCGCTTTTTGTTGTCAATCAGTCTGGCTAGAGGATTATTGATCCGATCGATCTTGTCAAGGAACCAGCCTTGGGCTCATTGATTTTCTTTATTTTTCGTCTGTTTCTTTTTTTCAGTGATTTCTGTTCTTTTCTTCCAGCATTGCCTTGGGGAGGACATGGAAGGGGACCGGCTTGGTCTGCCGTACCCAGTTATAAACCACCAAGAGTCTGCATGAAAAGTCAGCTCAGGGAGTTCTGTGCATCCTCTCTGTTTTATAGGGGAACACAAATCTAGAGATGGAAATCGGTATTGTTCCCTCAGCCATTCCAGTCCTCCTTCACTGATAGATTCTTTTTTTTTTTTTTTTTTTTGGTTTTTTTCAAGACAAAGTTTCTCTGTATAGCCCTGGCTGTCCTGGAACTCACTTTGTAGACCAGGCTGGCCTCGAACTCAGAAATCCGCCTGCCTCTGCCTCCCAAGTGCTGGGATTAAAGGCATGCGCCACCATGCCCGGCTCTCACTGATAGATTCTTGCAGGAAAACATGTAAG
>CACVCL010031218.1:0-34687 GCA_902729485.2 Mus minutoides
AAAAAAAAAAAAAAAAAAAAAAAAAAAAAAAAAAAAAAAAAAAAAAAAAAAAAAAAAAAAAAGATGTTCAGAGTAGCTGGGCGGTGGTGGCACATGCCTTTAATCCCAGCATTTGGAGGCAGAGGCAGACCGATTTCTGAGTTTGAGGCCAGCCTAGTCTACAAAGTAAGTTCCAGGACAGCCAGGGCTACACAGAGAAACCCTGTCTCGAACCCCCCCCCCCCAAAAAAAGGTGTTCAGAGTACAAGTATATAGAGCCTCAGATGTGATTGATATTAAGAATTAAAAGAAAGCTTATAGAGCTACAGCCCATCCACAGAATAACTCACTTACCCTTGTTTGTACACTTCTTATGATGAGGAAATAGCCTCTTGTTTAACTTTCTGACTCTCTGAACAGTTCTGCATTTCTCCTAGATTCATCTGACATGACACTACATTATAAAAAATAATATCTCTTCTTTATTGATTATATCTTAATATGTTTGTAGGCATATAATGGCTCTGTGTCTCATGTGAGCCTTTGTAGATTAGTATCACCTAGTCTTCAGGAGTTGCTTCTCATAAAAAAATAAAAAATAATAATAAATAAATAAATAAATAAAGACCAACCTAAATCTTTAAATGTTTATCTATAAAGTTGAAGACTTATGTGACCACTGATAAAAGTAAGAATATTTAAATCAACTGAAAGCAAGTAAAATACATTTTATTATCCATTGATAGGTTCTCCATATGTAGTCCTGGCTGGCCTGGAACTCAGAGAGACACAGTTGCCAACTAAGGTTGGGAGTAATGTCATGTACCATGATGCCTGGCTTGACTTCAATTTTTACTCAGCCATGGTCCACCTTTCTCAGGTATCCTTGCCCATGGTGGTGGTGGTGGGGGTTTCAACCCTTAATAACTAGCAATGAAGAAATGCCATACAAATAAGTCAGCATAAAACAGAATATTACTCAGTTGATGTTCCTCTTCTTAATGGCCATGCTTACAACACTATTAGCTATCACACTGAAGCACCACAGCAAATATTTATTAGGACTGAGTTACAGAGGAGAAAATTGGGTTTTGAAAGTTTAGCTCTCCTGATTTTTTTCAGTGCATAAGTCTGTGGTCACTGAAGGCATTTATCCTTCTCTCTCCCTAGTTCCTAGCTGTACATATTACAAATTTGAATATGTTCTTTCTTTCTATCCAGTACAACTATGAGACCATTGTTTCAGTATGTTCTCCCTGTCTTAGGAAACAGTCCATACTATTCTCTTCTGAGTAAAAATATATATGCTTTCCTACTCCATTAATCACATACTTACTGAACAATACCAAGTTGATCTCTGGAAGAAATTTATGTGCTGTGATAAAATGCTCTGGCAAAGGCAACTTAAGGGAGGAAGGAGTAATTTGTTACACGAGGAGACTGCTCCTCGCTTGCTAGCTGTGAGGCAAAAAGGATTCCTGTCAATGTTAACATACTGAGATAATGAGAAGGCATATTTTCTCAGACAGAGGCCTTCATGATCCTTTTCTCATGAAAAAGTAACTTTGTTTTACTTACATAGAACAACACATCAAACAGTTGGACTGCTTGCAGATTTCTCAGTCTGCAAGGTTCAAGTCACTTTGAATCAAGATAAGCTATAGCTAAGAAAATAGCACATGGTGAAAACTAGAATCTGTGGGAAATCTTTCTTATGCTTTTCATTTAAAAGAAATTAAAACTTTGAGTAAACTGGACATTGGCTGACTTGACTGTGTACTTCCTGTATCCTGGTTAATGAGGCTCTATTTCTGAGACTCCAGTGCACTAGACATTGACAGTTGTTGTCCTTCTTGTTGTTGTTGTTTGTGTTTACATTAGTTTGTTTTGAATTTTAGCTCTCAACTCTACAGTTCATATTGCAGTGAATTCCAAGTAGATAAAATTTGAATCAAGGAGTCACATTATATCCATAGACAAGAACTTGGAGAAATGAATTAGTGTGTGCTTGCTAGTATTCACCTGGCCCTGTCCATTGTTTAGTACAAAATCCCCTACTCAAGTAGTTGTTATGCTAAAAAGGCATTTTTGCAAATCAATTAGCTGAAGACAATCTCCCACAGGCATCTCAAAAAGCATTCAAATTCCCAACAATCATTCATAGATATCCCTGGAGTCCTGCTTCTTCTGTGTCAAGTAGACAATACTAATGATAACGGATTCTACTTTATTTGTGAATAGATGCTTAAGCTTCACTTAGAATACATTTACAAAGAAATCAGTGAAAGATTTCCAAATTGACACTCTAAGAGGTTGGCTGATTTATGCCAACTTAAGTGAGAACTCTTAGATGAGACTGAGAAAGGATAGGCTTCAAATTAACATCTAGATTCTAAAACATTGGTGTTTAAAAAAATAACCTCCTGTCCTGGACTCCAACTGATGAGTTAAGACAACGTGTCTTGAGACCAGGTGGATCTAGTATAGTTCTACTATATAGACATATAATAGGTCATACGATATAGGAGAAAAAAGAAGAGGGAGAAGGAGAAAAATTCCTTGTGTAAGTCATATGTGAATCCTTATAAAATACATAATAAAAATTCTTCCTTTGAATCTGCCAGCAACCTTGTGTATTTATTTCAAAATAACCAGTGTGATTCCTGTTTTATGACAACACATACAGGTTCATTATGCAAAATGAGACCTAGCACTTTTTTTCTCTTACAGATTAGAACCTGGGATCTTAAATGCACAGACACTGGGCTGAACCAGCTCCTCAGCTCTCATTGGTTTTGACCTTGCCTCTTGGTCAAACAGTCCTCGGTGTCTTCTACTGCCCCTAATGTTAGACCTCACAGGTCAGCATTTCCCTGGGGTATAATCATCTTTCTGCCTCTGACTACCCCTGCTAGTGAAATTCAAGAACTCCAGAAAAACACTAGAACTGCCACTGGAGAGAAACATCAGAACATTATTTTCCAGAGGCAGAATCCTGTGTACTGTTCTGTGAGTTCATAATGGCAACATTTGACCAGAAGCATCCTTTCAGAAAATGTTCAAAAACAATAATTAAATTTTTTTAGTATTTCAGCTGACAAAATAACTTTCAGCAGAATAACATTGGAATCATCATCACTCTGAGGTACACTGCACCCAGTGAGTCAGTTCCAAAGAAGTGGGTGGGGCTGCCTTGCTCTAAACTTAGCACACTCTGCTAGCTTCCTGCCACAGCAAGGCTGGCATGAAGGTTAGTGACATGACTTGAGGTGAAATGTTTCTGGAAATACTCAGCTATCATCCTTTCTTAGTTAGCTTCCTCATTTTGTCCTCTGTCCTCTATTTCCTTCCTCATCTCATATCACTCTTCTCACTGAATGCTGCTTCTTTGAGAAGCTGTATCATTTATTTATCTTCCTACTGCTTATGTTACATTGGAAAGGTGCCACAGGCTATTGGCAAAAACCACAGACATCCATTTTCTCACAATTCTGGAGTCTGTAAGTCCACGGTCAACGTCTCCACAAAACTATTTTCTTCTGTACTTCCTCTTCTGACATAAGTTGCACTTTTTTCATATGTCTTCATACAATCTTATTTCATCCTATCTCTGTGGATCTTGTCCATGTCTTGAAATGGAACCAGTTACATTGGGTTAGGAGCCATACAAATGACCTCAGCAGACCCTTGCCTATTGAAAAACTCTCTCCCAAACATAGTTACATTATTTGTTACTGTGATTATGGCATTGATATGTAGAGTACAAACAATTCACCTATAGCCCCTCTCCCCCATCCCTTGCTTTCTTGGTCTTTTCCACAGAGCCTCATTTTCTTTCTTATGAAAATCAGGATTATTGACATGCTCTGATTAGTTCCTGCTCACGATTTCTGAGTGGCTGTTTATCTTCATTTTCTTCTTTGTTTATGAGGAAAACTTCAGGTCCAGACTCAGGCTGCCCAATTCAGTTAAGTGTAATATCATCTAATGTTACAGAAGCTGAACTTTACACCCTCACTGCACTTAAATAAACTATGAAACACATAGATAGATAGAATTAGAAAAGTTTACCCTGAGTGAGTGAAGTAACCCCAATCTAGCACAACAAATATACTATCTGTTCCTGTATATGTATATATTATCTGTTAAGTCAACAATGTAAATAATATACAAGACACAGTCTATAAAATTATAGAAATTAAGCCTCTTACTCTGTTGTAAGGAACAAGGCAGTACAACAAAATGAAATAGAATATATAATTATGGATTAAGTGGGGTAGTAAGAACAAGATCAAGTGGGAAAAGGGAGGAGAGAGGGAGCAAAGGAGAGAATATATGGAGACATAGTTAAAATTAAGAGCCATTAGAGGGATAGTATGGAAACCTAATACAGTAGAAGTTTCCTAACTCATATACATGAAGGCAATCTAAATGAAATTGCTAAATGGTTGCATCAAAATGGCCATATCTTGTCAGTAAATGAAGCTTCCAGTAACAAGTTGACTTACATATAATTTAGTTGTTGGTCAAATGGATCTTACGGGAATCACCAAAACTTAGTCAATTGCCAAAACTTTAAGTGACTCTTCAAATTGATTTAAGTGACTAGAGGTGTTAAAATACAAAATACCTATGGAAATATCTAGTATTGTGTATTATAAGTAACAGGAAAACTGAGTGACTTTAAAATTATTTAAGAAATCTGACTTGGTACAAGCTGAATTCCAACACATCAAAGGGCAAAACTTGAATCTGAAAGATAGCACATCAGGAAAGAGGTTTTTTTTTATTGTTATTATTTTATGTTTTAAAATTTATTAATTTTTACTTATTCACATTATGTCCATCTCACGATATACCCCAATACAGATCGCCTTTCCCACAACCCTTCTCCCATCACCCTCCCCTTCTCCTCTGAGCAGCTGTGGGCCAACCTGGATATCTACAATCCTGGCACATTCAGTCACTATGAGACTAGACACATGCTCTCCCACTGAGGCCAGTGGAAGATGACAAAGCTCATCTAGAAGAACATAGCCCACTTACAGGCAACAGCCTTTGGGATATCCCCCAACTCTAGTTCTTCAGAACCCACGTGAAGACCAAGCTGCATATATGCTATATATGTTTGGGGGGCTTGGTCTAGCCTGTGTATGTTCTTTGGTTGGTTGTTCAATCTCTCAGAGCCCCAAATGTCCAGGTTAGTTGACTCTATTGGTCTTGTGGAGTTCCTATCCTATTCAGAGCCATAATCTTTCCTCTCATTCTTCCATAAGAGTCCCAAAAGTCCATTCACTGTTTGGCTGTGAGTATCTGTATCTGTCTCAGTCACCTGCTGGATGTAGCTTCTCAGAGGACAGCCATGTTAGACTTCTGCATAACAGAATATCATTAATAGTATCAGAGATTGGTGCTTGTCTATAGGATATGTCTAAAGTTGGGCTAGTTATTGTTTGGCAGTTCCCACAGTTTGTGCTCCATCCCCCTTCCCTGCATTTCTTGTAGATAGGACATTTTGGATAAAAAATTTGGGGGTGGTTATTTGTGGGGCTATGCACAGACAGCCTGGTCTTTAGTTGAGCTGAGGTCTTGAACCCCAGTGGGACCTGGTGGGTGCTAATTTTCACCTACATGGGACAGAAGGTGTTTGATCATGTCTCCTGGACCCCTGGCTCCTGTGGAAGTTACTTCCCCCACAACCCCCACAGGAGAGCCATGTGGCTTTCAGTCAGGTTGACAATGTTCCAAGCTTCTGGCATTCTGGCTAGACTCCTCCCCACAGTTATCTAGCAACAGCAAGATAGCCCAGCCCACTATGAGAGGGGCTGCTTGGCCTCTTCTGGATCTCTTAAGCATTCACTTTTCTTACTCTCTAACCTTTTACCTCTCTTACTCTCTAGACTTCCTTCTCTCTCTCTCTTCCCCCTTTTTCTCCACATGGCCCTGGCCAGCCTCTCCCTCTCTCTTTCTACCTTCTCTCTTCTCCCCTGCCATTCTTTTTTTTTCTTTCTCAATTTTTATTAGATATTTTCTTCATTTACATTTCAAACGCTATCCTGAAAGTCCCTTATACCCTCACCCTACCCTGCTCCCCTACCCACCCACTCCCACTTCTTGGCCTTTTCTAGTTTCACAACTACACACATATGTCTACACATATAATTTTAATTCTAATTTTTATGTATGAAAGGAGATATTCAGTATTCATCTTTCTGAGGGCAAGGCAATTGGTAAGGGAGGCAGATCAAGCTGCCCACCTGGGCAGTGGGTGTTGGTCCATCTCATCATGGGAATGCCAAGCTGCCGACCTGGGCAGAGGGTGCTGGTCCATCTCATCATGGGCATGCTCCCAAAGCATGAAGTCAAAGTTGATGAGGACTCTGGGATCCAGGCCAGTGCTATGAGCTAGTGTTCTTTTTAGGCATAACAGAACCTTTTATATCATCTTTTTTAAAAAATGCACCACAAAATGACATGTCCCGACAGTGCAGAAAGACATATATTGACTTTTAATACATTTAATGTTTCTAAATACAAAGTCAAGTTGTACAGCCAAAAGGTGGTTAACTTTCAGTTCTTGAGTGGCTGATGTGTTAGTGACTGTAGAAAAGGGCAGCAATAGGCAGTGAGAACAGTCCTGGGTCAGGGGAGCCCGGAGGCACTGGAAGTCAGACCATGTGATAGAGTCCTGTGAGGCTGCAGTTATTTAATAGATTACCACTTGGGTGAGGCAAAACCAGGTTGGTCAGTGTGAAGAGGATGTGTTAATTAAATCCCTTGAAATTAGGAGGTGTGGAGCTTTGATCATTAGTGGTAATGCACAAGCTGCTTGTCTCAGGGCATTTAGCTAGTAATTCGGAGCTCTGTAAAGACTCTATCCATTATTTAAGCTATGTCTGGGAGGCACGTGGTCTCACACTGATTAGAAATGGTTACTATTCTAGTGCCTGGCTGGACAAGGCTGGAGGAGGCTGTCTCCCTGGACCACGTGGCTGTGCTCCACGGGGGGCATAGGCTCTCTTTCCACCATGGGCATGGCACCATCGGCACCTAATTTTGTGTCCAGAAGAATTGAATCACTTGCCAAGGTTTAGGTGAACAGATGATATCATGAAAAAAGTTCTCTGCCATAAAAACATCTTTTGGAGTATTGAAAACAGACAAGTGCTTCTACATTCAAGGGCCATCGTTTTCCACGTTGGGTACGGGCCTCCAAACAATTGCACCTCAGGCCTCTGTAGCTTGCAGAGCAGTTTCCATGAGCTGCCATCTAAAATGGCTCTGGAACCCTCCAGCCTTATTCTTCTGGGTATAACTGCAGGTATCTTAGCATTTCAAAGTGGGGAGAAGCCAATATAAATTAAGTGTTTCATAATGTTCAGATAATGGTGTGCTTAGAAGCCTACATGGAGGCTGGCAGCAGGTGTTAGGCTGAGGGGTACAAGTATCTTCTAGTTCCTACATTTGTAAATTATAGAATTGGGGACTCCAATGTAAAACATTTCAAAATTCAAATAAGTGACTCATTTTGTAGACAAGTGAGAACTATTCCATGTAATCAGTGTATGTGTAGATAGCTACAATTCTCAGCATCTAACTGGGGCCATTTATATCATTAAACAAATCTCATTAAGATGAACCAGTCATAAATAGGAACATAAGATACAAGAATAACAACCAAGACAAGCAAAATTAACCTAAAAAATTAGCTGCATGAAGTAATTTACCAGTAAATTCTTAATTCAGCGAGTATATAAGTAAGAATAATATTTAAGTAAAATGTTCTAAATCTGAATTATCCATTAATAATTTATTCTTTAATTTCTTTTTTATTAGATATTTTCTTAATTTACATTTCAAATGCTATCCTGAAAGTTCCCTCTACTCTCCCCGCCCTGCCCTGCTCCCCTACCCACTTACTCCTACTTCTTGGCCCTGGTGTTCCCCTGTACTGGGGCATATACAGTTTGCAAGACCAAGGGGCCTCTCTTCCCAATGATGGCCGACTGGGTCATCTTCTGCTACATATTCAGCTAGAGACATGAGCTCTGGTAGTACAATAAAGCTCTAAAACCATAGACTGTCTCTGAACATGAAGGCCCACCCTGCTTGAACGATTAGATAGGCTTTCTCCTAACGAGCCACATCTAACCTCCTGCCAGAAGGTCTTCCTATGCTGCAGCCACAGACTGGACTAAGGACTCTTGCCTGCATGGGAACCACCCAGTACCACCCTCTCCCCATGCCCTCTTTTCCTTTCCTCTCTGGAGCTGAGTGCCACCCCAGGGCCCCTATCCATTCTCAGCTCTTCCACTGTATCCAGCATGGGATGCCTGAGTCTGAGAACCTGGTACCTTGGGCTGCCCCTTGTCCACCACCCGCTGTGTGGGGTCAGTAGCTTACCACAGCCAGATGCCCACCTGGGGCCACATGGAAATCATGTGTAGTCTTCCAGCATCTACCCACCCAGAGCACTGGAACTCTGGCAGGTCACTAGCTCTCTCCCATTCCCCTCATTCCCACACACCCACGGCCCCACAGTTATTCAAGTTTCAGTGATTAATAAAGCTGTTAGAGCGAATCCAAGACATGATGGTAAAAATAATGGTAAAAAGTGCTTAGCTATTGGGAGAATCTCCATTCTGGAAAGGTAGAGGGACCAGTTTGCACTCCAGGCAGCAGAAAATTAGTATTCATTTTCCCACACCCATGGTAGCCTTTGCCATTATTTTTATTCATTGTTCATCTTATCCATTTTGATTTTAATAAGCAGAATTTAATTGGTCTTCCATAGTTTACTACAAAATAAAAGATAAGGGGTAAATGTGTATTTTTTTCTTGATTATTATATTTGCTGTTGTATTTTAGCTACAAAGCTTCCTTTCCTGTCCTTCCTCTAAACAATACCTGATTTTTTTATTGCATGCATATAGGTATGTTATAAATGAGCAATTTTAGTTTCAAGTCTATTTTGCTGTATACTAAGATCGTGATATGAACTTGCTTCCTGGTCTCATTTGATTAGAGTACATTTTTCAACCTTTCATTTTAAGATGGTGTCTACCTTTAAAGCTAAAATAAGTTTCTTGTAAACATCAGATAGATACATTTCATTCTGGATCCATTCAGTACACCCAGATCGTCTTATTAGGGGATTAAGGCCATGGACCTTTAAAGCTTCATTAAAAGGTAAGAGTTGATTGCTGTAGAGAGCCACGCCCGAGCTGGTTCTGCTGCCATTCCAAGATGGTGCCGACATTCTGTCACCACCTGGGACAAGCAAATATGTTCAGTGCGCATGCACTTGTTACAAAGCCACGTAAGTCACTGCCCATCCAGGGGCGTAACTTGAGGTAATGGGCAGTCAGCCAATCCTGACAACACACGTCTCACTGAAGTGTATATAAGTGGGACCCATCTTGGGCTCGCTGTCTTCCTCTGCATGATGTAATAAAGATTTGCTGCAGAAGGATTCTGGAGTCTGCATCCGTTCTTGCCAGCGAGGCGGTAGCGTGGACTCTTTCAGATTGCAGCTGTATGTTGTTGTATTCTGGTTTTGTTCATGGTCCTAGTTTGTGTATCAGTAAAGTTACTTTTGTTTTCATTGAAATTATCTTTGCTATGCTTATCCCTATCCTCAATCTGAGTTATTGCTTCTAGCTTTCTCTGTAGGTTTGGATTTGTGGACAGGAATTTTTTTAACCTACTTATAACATGTCCATGTGTCTCTTACATTCTTAATTTTTTTCATATATATATATATATATATATGTATATATATATATATATATATATATATATATATATATATATATACCATCAATAAAAATGTTTCCCTTCTCTTCTCTTCTCCAAGTACCTCATGCCACCTCCTCCCTTACCATTCACTCCTCCTCTTTTTCCCTTCAGAAAAGCAAAAAACTCCCTGTATGTTGACCAAACACACCATATCCCATTGCAATAAGTTTAGGCACCTCACCTCATATTAAGGTTGAATGAGGCAACATACTAGAACAAATGTTTAAAAAGCATTTAAAAGCATAAGAAATAGCAACAAGTCCCTCTGTTAGGAGTCCCACAAAAATATTAAGTAACATAACTATAACATACGTGTAGAGGGCATACATTAGACCCAGGCATGCTCCCTGATTGTCAGTTTAGTCTCAGTGAGTCTTTGTGAGTACAAGGTTCTTGATTCTCTCTCTCTCTCTCTCTCTCTCTCTCTCTCTCTCTCTCTCTCTGTGTGTGTGTGTGTGTGTGTGTGTGTGTGTGTGTGTGTGTGGTGTACTTGACTTCTCTGTATCCTCCAATCATTCCTTCCCCTATTCAGCAGGATTCCATGAGCTCTAGTTAATGTTTGGCTGTTGGTCTCTGAATTTGTTTCCATCAGTTTCTTGTTGAAGACTCTCTGCTGAAAATTGGGTTAAGCATAAATTTTATTTGTCTTTCTTGGTCTAGATTATCCCATTCAGGATGATTTTTCATTCTTCATCTAATAATTTGAAAGCAAGTTTGAAGCTGTCATTGTTGCTGAGTAATACTCACTTCTGTAACTGTACCACATTTCCTTTATTCATTCCTTGGTTGAGGTGCATCTATGTTGTTTTCAGTGTCTACATAGTATCAATAAAGCTGCTATGAACATATAGTTGAGCAAATGTCTTTGTAGTAGGATGCAGTATCCATTTGGTACATGTTCAGGAGTGGTGTAGCTGGGTTCAATAGATTGATTCTAAATTTTCTTAGATACTGCCATATTGATTTTCATACTTACTGTACAAGTTTGTATTTCCACCTGCAATGGAGGAGTACATCCTAGTTAAAATGAGCTGTCCATTGAGATTTTGATCTTAGTCATTCTGAAGGGTGTAAGATAGTACTTGGAGTCATTTTGATTTGCATTTTCTTGATGGCTAAGAATGTTGAACATTTATTTAAGTAATCTTGGACATTTGAAATTCCTCTGTTGAGAATTTTCTCTGAATTTGTATCCCATTTTTAAATAGACCATTTGGATTGTTGATGTCATGAAGAAGATAAAACCAACTCTTTCTGTATCTATCCAATGCAGTATTTTAATTTTTAGTTGATTCAAGAATCAACTAAAGGAGATCAAGGGGATACAAACTGGAAGAGAACAAGACAACTTTTGCTATTTGTTCATAATATGATTAGTATATATAAGCAACCACCAAAATTCTACTAGGAAATTCCTAAAGCTGATAAATATCTTCAGAAAAGTTGCTGGATACAACATTAACTCAAAAATATCAGCAGCCATCCTATATATAAATGATGAGTTGAGAAAGAAATTAGAGAAATAACACCTTTTGTAATCGCCACAAGATAATATAAAATATCCTGGGGTAACTCTAACCAAGCAAGTAAAAGACCTGTATGACAAGAACTTCAAGTTTCTGGAGAAAAAAATTAAAGAACATATCAGAAGTTGATAAATCTCTCATCCTCATGGATTTGTATAATTAACATAGTAAAAATGCCCATCTTACAAAAACCAACCTGAAGATTCAATACAATTCCAAAAATAATTTCCAGACAATCCCTTACAGACCTTAAAAATACAATATTCAACTTCAAATGGAAAAACAAAAACTTGGTAGCTTAACCAATCCTGTAAAATAGAAAAAAAAATCTGGAAGTATCCACATTTGTGATTTTAATTTCTACCACAGAGATCTAGTAATATAAGTGGATGGCATTTACATAAAAACAGAGAAGTTGATTTGTAGAATGAAATTAAAGACCCAGATATAAATCCACATACCTGTGGATTCCTTGTTTTGATAAAGAATTCAGAATTACACAATTGGAAAAACATTGCATCTTCAACAAATGGTTCTGGTCTACTGAATGCTGGTATGTAGGCGAATGCAAATAGGTTCATACTTATCACCCTGCTCAAAACTCCAGTCAAAGTAGACCAAGTACTCAACCTAAAGCAAGAAACATTGAACCTGATAGAAGTGAAAGAGGTGAAGAGCCTTGAATATCCATAGGGTATATCTTTCTGAGCAGATCACTGATTGCACAGTCTTTAAGATTAACGATTAGTAAGTGGGACCTCATAAAACTAAATAGCTTTTGTAAGGCAAAAGATACCATCAATTGGGCAAAATAGCAACCTACAGAATGTGAAAATATTTTTACCAACTACACATCTGACATAGGCTTAATTTCCAAAATATATGAAGATATCAAGAAAATTGAACCTTGATTTAATGTTTGCTCAAAGGTCATCTTCCCAGTAATGCTCACATAAACAATTCTCAATTTTCATGTTCTAACTTCTCAAGAAATTATTCTTATTTCTTTAGCCATCTGAAAACTTTTAAATTATCATTTTATAAGATATTTATGTCTTATATATGTTATGCGTTATGCATATTCACTTATTACTGTCATTTCTCCTAGTAGAAGCTAAGTAACAAAAAGGCAGCTATATAGTCTCTCTTATCCACCAATAATACACATGTTCATATAGTAACCCATAGCTCATAGTGAGTATACTATAAATATTTGCATCATGTATGAATTGCCCTGTATGACATTATTCATGCCATTGAAGTACATTTTAAATAGATGATTATATGGAAGCTGTTAGAAACTCAGTTTCTATGTATATAGCCTTGTGAAAAGAAAGCATTTTTCACCTAGGCAAGAAGCTGAAAGAAGTCCAGGAGAAACAGAGACAAACTCTCCCCTCAGTCCTCTTTCCATATTACCCCATGCCAGAACTGGAGAAAGCTCATAAGAGAGATCAAAGTATCTGATGACATTTACTTTGAAGCCAGGACTGCAGTCAGACTATGTGAATTTGAACCACAGCTCTAGTCATTGTTATTAAGAGACTTTGTCTCTTTGTTTATGACCTAATATAAGTAGTGTATTTACCTGGGATACATATCCACATGAGGCAGAGTTATAAAGTACTTCCTTAATGTGATTTCTTAATACCTACCACGTGGTGTTTATTTATGAAATGGATAAGTTATGTCAATTTTTTGAGTCGTGGAGATTTGACTCACATTAGAGTATCTGCACAGATACTACATATGGAGCTGGAGCCATTTAGTAAACCTACTCTAAGAACCTAGCTTTTAAAACTTATGGCACACTAGAAAACATTTCTGAATATGTATTCTCCATCCATAACTTCTCCTTTCTTCCCATCAACATAAGGGAAGTCCAAGGCAGTAATTTGCAGAAGTGCAGTCTTGAGAAAAAGTTATTTTATTGAGAGGAAATTTTGCTTAGTGCAAGCATTTCAGGAAATTTCAAGAGTTAGGAAAGAAGAAATGGGTGGGGAACAATACAGGGTGAAACTGAACCCGAAACTACAGTCCTATGTTAATATTATGGAAATTGAAATTTTAATTTAAGAAACAATAAAGATTTTTAAAAGTCATGTTTCCCTGTGTGTACACTGATGTACACACATATGAAAATAATATTGTATATATAAAATATATGTAATCTGTGCCCTACCATGCTATTCAGTAAGATCATTTTAAGGACACGAAATTTTAAGACCTGAAATCTTGGCAAAGTATGTGCAGCAAGAGAAAGCAACACATTATTTATGAGAATATGAGAACAAAAAATAAGTGTTGACTGTTGTCACCTAATATTTATTTCTGGTTTTGAAATTATTTTTAATGAAAAACATCTTGGAAGTAAGTTAAAATGCACATCTGACTGTGTCTGTGTCTCATGAAGTCATAAGTCATGTGGGTGGCAAGCAGGAGCTAATAAAGAATTTTTTTCCTTTTAAATAGTTGGATATTATAATTTATCATAGATATGCAGAGGGGTAGTTATTTCTCTCTGCTTGGATGTATTTTTATTGTTTCTCCACTTAACTTACTACCAAAAATCCTAATGGCTTACTGTAGTTAAAATGAAGACTGATGGTGGAAATAGGGCTGGGTTAGTAACTTAATAGTGAGCATGAAATTATTAAATATGAGGAAATGATTTCAATCCTTCACTTCAAAACAGAAGGAAGAAAGAACAAAGGAAGGGAAGCATACGAGAAGAATTCTTAAATTGGCTGTCCTAAATTCAAGTGTGAGCTTCTTTTGTGGATAGGACAGGTTATAGCAGACAATTCCTCTATCTGAACCACACCCTGGTCAACCAAAAGAACAAGATAATAAGAAAACAGAGAAAGCTAACATAGAGAGATTTGGAGCAGCAAGTAAATAAAGAGCATAAGATACTAAATTCTTCTGAATTCATCATTTTGGAATGGTCTTGCATGCTGTGAAAATGTAATGCTAATGATTTGAAAAGTTAAATGCTAGCCCTCTGTGACTTAACTTGGAATTATGAGAGCTGTTGTGTCCATCCACACATGAGACCATGGGTTTGGATTCATGACTGGAAAGCAGGCATAGGACTTGAGTGTACCTAATCCTACATGTCATGAGAAACAGGGAAATAAAAGATCCTGGAGAAAGTCAACAGGACCTGGGATGTTTGTGCACATTTTGTAGATAATCCTGATCCAAGACATGTGCCAACATCACAATCTAATACTCAGATGTGACTATATTAGTTACAGAACCTTTAAAGGGGAAATTAAGATCAATTAAGATAATTAGAGTCTCAATTATTATTATTATGGCTGGTACTTATATGATGTGGATAATATTCATGCTAAGGAAGATCATGTGTGAAGACAGAGAGAAAATATAATCAGCAACTAAAGAAAAGAAATCACAGAAGAAAGAAACCATGTGGACAGCTTGATGCTGAGCATCTTGGCTACAGAGTTATGGGGGAATAAATACCTGTTGTTTTATGGTAAGTATAGCAATGGAACACAGGCATTATCAAGAAACAAATTTATAAACTCTCTGGAAGATACCCAGTATCCTGCCTCAGCATCATTGCCTATGACAGCAAAAGTCACCTAGGGCCCTGCCACGATACTCAATTCAGTCAGAAAATATTTGTTAGTAGATGCTCAGAGATAGAAATGGAACCATGTTTTTGTTTTTGTTTGTTTGTTTGTTTTTAATTTTGAAAACCTTTTATTGATATACTGATAAATTTAAGTGTAATCTAATAGGATGCTTCAAACTCTATAAGGCTGCACAGATAAAATACAAACAATTCCTGATATCTCACAGAGAAAAAACTGGGAATATTTGTTTCCAAGATGGTCATAGTATGGAAGTACCATTACTAGTCATATGTGGTTGTCTTAGTTTGGGATTCCATTTTTGTAAAGAGAAACCATGACCAAGGCAACTCCTATAAATTACAACATTTATTTGGTGCTGGCTTACAGTTTCAGAGGCTCAGTCCATTATCATCATATTAACAAATAAGGCAGCATGCAGACACACATGGTGCAGGAGAAAGATCCAAGATTTCTACATCTTGCTCCAATGGCAATCAGAGGACACTGCTGCTTCTACACTGTGTAGAACTTGAGAACAGGATATCAAAGACCAACCCATAGTGATACACTTCCTTCCACAAAGATACACTAATGTCAACAATAACACACCTCCTACTAGTGCCACTTCATCTAGACCAAGCATTTACATACATGAGTCTATGCAAGTCAAACCTATTCAAACAACCACAATGGTTACACTGGTGTGCTGGTTACTTTTCTATTGCTGGTATGAAACACCATGAACAAGTCAGATTATGAAAGAAAGAATTTATATCAGCTTGCAGGTACAAAGGTTTAGATTCTATCTTGGTGGACCAAAGGAATAACAGCAGGAAAAACTGTTTGCATATCACAGCTTCAAACAGGAAGCAGATAAAATGAAGGAAATAACATGAGTCTTTTGAAACATCAAGTCCACTCCTAGCGATACATTCTCTTTTTTTAAAAAACAAAAACAAAAACTTTAATTCTTAGTGGGATAGGAGAGAGCATTTGCTGCAAACCTACTGTGTGTCTAGTTCACTTATGGGTATTTGAAGCACACTCTAGAGGAATTTAAGGAATCAGAGTTCACTTTGCAAGCAAATAAAGGTCTTGTAACAATTAGGGAACAACACTGTACTTGAATTTCAGAAATTATCAGTGCCTTTCTCTTGTGACACACAAAACTTCCCAAACAGTTACACCAACTGGGACGAATTATTTAAACATATTAGCACACAAGGACTGTTTTCTTTCTCATGTACATACTAAAATGTACATCATAACTAGGATGGAAATAGGGCAGCAGGTTTCCTGAGTAATGTAATGTTTATTTCGAAAATCTTTTATATCAAATGCTTTTGTTTAAACCCTACTGTTTAGCTATCTGAAGTAGCATCAGGGTTCCACACACACAGGTGAGGACTTTCTTAGTTTTGACCATGGCCAAGTATGTGATGAATTATTATAATATTGCAATTTGAAAAGGAATACCCACTCCAAATGTGAGAGGTATGATTTCTTGGACCTGGGTTCCGAATTAAATGAGGCAGAGAGGTAGCAAGGGTAAGCACATACTGCTTTCTTCTTCCTGACTGCATGCATACAATTCCTGATACTGTACTTCTTCAATAAAATGTACTATACCATCTCACAGTGAGCCAAAACAAGAAGTACTTCCCTTTAGCTCTGTACCCCATTTTTTAATGGGGTTATTTGATTTTCTGGAGTGCAGCTTCTTGAGTTCTTTGTATATATTGGATATTAATCCACTATCACTTTTAGGATTGATAAAAATCCTTTCCCAATCTGTTGGTGGCCTTTGGGTCTTATTGACAGTGTCTTTTGCCTTACAGAAGCTTTGCAATTTTATGAGGTCCCATTTATCGATTCTCAATCTTACAGCACAAGCCATTGGTGTTCTGTTCAGGAATTTTTCCCCTGTGCCCATATCTTCAAGGTTTTTACCCACCTTCTCCTCTATAAGATTTAGTGTTTCTGATTTATGAGGAGTTCCTTGATCCACTTAGACGTGAGCTTAGTACGAAGAGATAAGAATGTATCAATTTGCATTCTTCTACATGATAACTGCCAGTTGTGCCAGCACCATTTGTTGAAAATGCTGACTTTTTTTCCACTGGATGGTTTTAGCTCCTTTGTCAAAGATCAAGTGACCATAGGTATGTGGGTTCATTTCTGGGTCTTCAATTCTATTCCATTGATCTACTTGTCTGTCTCTGTACCAGTACCATGCAATTTTTCTCACAATTGTTCTGTAGTACAGCTTGAGGTCAGGCATGGTGATTCCCAAAGAGGTTCTTTTATTTTTGAGAATAGTTTTTGCTATCCAAGGTTTTTTTGTTATTTCAGATGAATTTACAAATTGCTCTTTCTCACTCTCTGAAGAGCTAAACAAAGAAAGCTGGACGTGGTGGCGCACACCTTTAATCCCAGCACTCAGGAGGCAGAGGCAGGAGGATTTCTGAGTTCTAGGCCAGCCTGGTCTACAAAGTGAGTTTCAGGACAGCCAGGGCTATACAGAAAAACCCTGTCTCGAAAAACCAAAAAAAAAAAAAGAATTCTCAACAGAGGAATACTAAAGGGTGGAGAAGAATCTGAAAAAAGGTTCAACATCCTTAATCATCAGAGAAATGCAAATCAAAACAACCCTGAGATTCCACCTCACACCAGTCAGAATACCTAAGATCAAAAATTCAGTTGGCAGCAGATGCTGGAGAGGATGTGGAGAAAGAGGAACACTCCTCCATTGATGGTGGGATTGCAAGCTTGCACAACAACTCTGGAAATCAGTGTGGTGGTTCCTCAGAAAATTGGACATAGTACTACCAGTGGATCCAGTAATACCTCTCCTGGGCATATACTCAGTTGTTTCAGCTGGTAATAAGTACAAATGGTTCAGTATGTTCATAGCAGCCTTATTTAAAATATCCAGAAGCTGAAAAAAACCCAGATGTCGCTCAACAGAAGAATGGATACAGAAAATTTGGTACATTTACACAATGGAGTACAACTCAGCTATTAAAATCAATGAATTTATGAAATTCTTAGGCAAATGGATGTATCTGGAGGGTATCATCCTGAGTGAGGTAACCCAATCACAAAAGAACACACATGATAAGTCGATATTAGCCCAGAAACTTAGAATACCCAATATAAAATTTGCAAAACACATGAAACTCAAGAAAAAGGAATACCAAAGTGTGGATACTTCGTCACTCCTTAGAAGACCCTGATATAGCTGTCTCCTGTGAGGCTTTGCCAGTGCCTGGTAAATACAGAAGTGGATGCTCACAGTCATTTATAGGATGGAATACAGGGCCTCAATAGAGGAGCTAGAGAAAGTACCCAAGGAGCTGAAGGGGTCTGCAACCCTATAGGTGGAACAAAAATATGAACTCATCAGTACCACCAGAGCTCATGTCTTTAGCTGCATATGTAGCAGAAGATTGCCTAGATGGACATCATTGGGAGGAGAGCCCCATTGGTCTGGCAAACTTTATATGCCCCAGTACAGGGGAACGCCAGGACCAAGAAGTGAAGTGGGTGGGTAGGGAAGCCGGCGGGGCGAAGGTATAAGGGGCCTTTGGGATAGCGTTTGAAATGTAAATGAAGAAAATATCTAATAAAAAAATTAAAAAAAAAAAGAATGAGGAACAAAATACCCATGTAAGGAGTTACAGAGACAAAGTTTGGAGATGAGACAGAAGGAAGCACCATGCAGGGACTGCCCCTTCCGGCGATCTATACCATAATCAACCACCAAACGCAGACACAATTGCATATGCCAGCAGGATTTTGCCGATAGGACCCTGATATAGCTGACTCTTGTGAGGCTATGCCAGTGCCTGGCAAATACAAAAGTGGATGCTCATAGTCATCTATTGGATGGAACACATGGCCTGCAATGGAGGATCTAGAGAAAGTACCCAAGGAGCTAAAGGGGTCTATAACCCTAAAGGAGGAATAGCAATATGAACTAACCAGTATCCCTGAGCTCATGTCTCTAGCTGCATATGTAGTAGAAGATGGCCTAATCGGCCATCATTGGGAGGAGAGGCCCTTGGTCTTGCAAAGAGTATATGCCCCAATATAGGGGAATACAGGGGAATACCAGGACCAGGAAGCAGAAGTGAGTGGGTTGGAGAGCAGGGTGGGGGGAGGGTATAAGGGACTTTTGGGATAGCATTTGAATTATAAATGAAGAAAATATCTAATAAAAAATTGTTTTAAAAAAAGAAAAAAATAGTACTTCTATCTTTAAATTGCTTCTATCAGGATATTTCATGTCAGAAATAGGGAAGGTCTCTTATAAAGAAATTATACTTGTCCTAGTCTGAACCACATTGTGATCTGAAATTCAGTACTGTGGTTTTTTATTTGCATATTTCTAGATCCCCATCTTGATGGAGGAAGTATTTTACCATAACCTCATATTAAAGTTCCACACAGAAAGTGTTTTACTTGAAAAGGGAAATAACCAACTTATTTTCTTTCACTGAAAATAGAAGAATCAAGTCCAAGAGCCTGCAAAAAAACTATATCACATATCAGTATAGTTTATATATCTATATTTTTATAGAGATGAGGTATAGATAGATATGTACATATCACTATATTGCATATATACATGTATGTACATAATATATATATATATATATATATATATATATATATATATATATTATATCGCTGTATTGAAGCACAGATAATGTAGTTGCAAATTTTTGACTCAAGTCAAAATATAAAATCACACAAAAATGTAAATAAAGAAAATATCTAATAACAATAAAAATAGAAAAAAAACCTATAAAGTTTTTCAAAACTTTAAAAATATTTTGGAAAAGGAATGACTTGCCCACTTTTAAGACATTCAAAACACATTTTAGCTCATTAAAAAGCATTTATATGAGTGTATCTGCTTTTGTATATATATATATGTATAAAATTATGTCTTATGTGTTTGCATACATGAATATATGTGTATTTATAAATATAAAAGCTAAATAAATTGCATTATTGAGCATGAAAAAATCACACACACTAATATGTTATTACTTAACAGTATTTTTCCATTCATATTCATAGGATGATGAATGGTTTATACTATATCTCTCAGTCAAATGATATATAGATCCACCAGTGTTGGAAATATAAAGCAGATCTCAGTAGCATACTTTGGACTATAATAAATATTTTAAACTATTGGATCATTTGAAATGCTTGCTTTTGATACATGATATCAGGAACATATTCATGACTTTGTCCTTCAGGAGAAAAGATATAAAAATTACAGAAAAAAAGCTACACAATTATTTATAATTCTGAACGTTTGAACATAAAGGATGAAAGAATGCATTAAAAATGTTTCTTTTCTAAAGTTAGTCTGAAAATATAAATATATACTATATAATGAGATTCAAAAGCTAGGGTCCAAATATGTTAACCATCAATAATTTTAAAATAATACCTTTTGCATAGTAAACCTTTATCTTTCAAGAGTAAATTTAAGTAACTAAATAAGGTACCAGGTCTCCTTGTCAGATCTTCTCACATGCAATGCTTGATTTTTGTTTCTGTAGAAACAGGGGCTGTGGTAAAGCTCAGTGATGTGCATGAAGTACTATGTTGAATTCTCAGCAATACAACAACAACAACAACAAAACCAAGTCAAAGCAGTAAGGAAAGAACAGAATGGGGAGAGGGAAGGAAAGAAGGATATAAACAGGGAGATAGGCGGGAAGAGGGAAGGAAGGGAAAAATAGAAAATGAAGGAGGAAAGAAAGAAAGAAAGGGAAAGAGCCAAGATTTTCTCCATCACCTTAGTTTGCTGGATATCTAAGTGGTGCTGTTTGACTTGATTTTTATTAGATATTTCTTCATTTACATTTCACATGATATCCCCAAAGTCCCCTATAACCTCCCTGTGCCATGCTCCCCAACCCACACATTCCTGCTTCGTGACCCTAATCTTCCCTAGTACTGGGCATATGATCTTCAAAAGACCAAGGGCCTTTCATCCCATTGATGGCTGACTAGGCCATCCTCTGCTACATATATAACTAGAGACACAGCTCTAGGGGTGTACTGGTTGGTTCATATTGTTGTTCCTCCTATAGGGATGCAGACCTCATTAGCTCCTTGAATATTTTCTCTAGCTCCTTCTTTAGAGGTCCTGTGTTCCATCCAATAGATGACTGTGAGCATCCACTTCTATATTTGCCAGGAACTGGCATAGCCTCACAAGAAAGAAGTATACAGGGTCCTGTCAGCAAAATCTTGCAGGCATATGCAATAGTGTATGGATTTGGAGGTTGTATATGGGATAGATCTGGGGAGTGGGGGACAGACTCTGGATGATTCTTCCATCTCAGCTCCAAACTTTGTCTCTGCAACTCCTTCCATAGGTAATTTGTTCCACATTCTAAGAAGTAACAAAATATCCACATTTTGGTCTTGCTTCTTCTTGAGTTTCATGTGTTTTGCAAATTGTATCAATGAGTGCATATCATGTGTGTTCTATTCTGATTGAGTTACCTCACTCAGAATGATATCCTCCGATCCATCAATTTGCCTAAGAATTTCATGAATTCATTATTTTTAATTGCTAAGTTGTAATCCATTGTGTAAATGTACCACATATTCTGTATCCATTCCTCTGTTAAGGGATATCTGAGTTCTTTCCAGTTTCTGGCTATTGTAAATAAGGGTGCTATGAACACAATGGAGCATGTGTCCTTATTACAAGTTGAAACAACTTCTGGGTATATGCTCAGGAGAGGTATTGCAGGATATTCTGGTAGTAATATATCCAATTTTCTGAGGAACCACCAGACTGATTTCTAGAGTAGTTATACCAGCTTGCAATCCCATAAACAATGGAAAAAGTGTTCCTCTTTCTCCACATCCTCTCCAGCATCTGCTGTCAACTGAATTTTTGATCTTAGCCATTCTGACTGGTGAGAGGTGGAATGTCAGGGTTGTTTGAATTTGTATTTCCCTAATGATTAAGGATGTTGAACATTTTTCCAGGTGATTCTCAGCCATTCAGTATTCCTCAGCTGAGAATTCTTGGTTTAGCTCTGTATCCCATTTTTTAATATGGTACTGATTTTCTGCAGTCCAGCTTCTTGAGTTCTTTATATATATTGGATATTAGTCCCCTATCTGATTTAGGATTGGTAAAGATCCTCTCCCAATCCGTTGGTGATCTTTTTATCTTATTGGCAGTGTCATTTGCCTTACAGAAGCTTTGCAATTTTATGAGGTCCCACTTGTCAATTCTCAATCTTACAACACAAGTCATTGGTGTTCTGTTCAGGAATTTTCCCACTGTGCTCATATCTTCGAGGTTTTTTCCCATTTTCTCCTCTATAAGTGTCAGTGAATGGTTTTATATGGATTTTCTTGATCCACTTAGACTTGAGCTTTGTACAGGGCGATAAGAATGAATTAATTTGCATTCTTCTATATGATAATCACCAGTTGTGCCAGCTCCATTTGTTGAAAATGCTTTCTTTTTTTCCACTGGATGGTTTTAGCTCCCTTGTCAAAGATCAAGTGACCATAGGTGTGTGGATTCATTTCTGGGTCTTCAATCCTATTCCATTTATCTACCTGTCTGTCACTGTACCAGTACCATGCAGTTTTTATTACAATTATTCTGTAGTACAGCTTGAGGTCAGGCATGGTGATTCCACCAGAGGTTCTTTTATTGTTGAGTATAGTTTTAGCTCTCCTTGTATTTTTATTATTCTAGATGAATTTGCAAATTGCCCTTTCTAACTTGGTGAGGAATTGAGATGGAATTTTGATGGGGATTGCATCCAATCTGTAAATTGCTTTCAGTAAGATAGCCATTTTGACTATATTAATCCTGTGAATCAATGAGCATGCGAGATCTCTCCGTCTTCTGAGATCTTCAATTTCTTTCTTCAGAGACTTGAAGTTCTTATCATATAGATCATTCACTTCCTTAGTTCGAATTATACAAAGGTATTTTATATTATTTGTGACTCTTGTGAGGGGTATTGTTTCCTTGTTTCCCTACTTTCTTTCTCAGCCTGTTTATCCTTTGTGTAGAGAAAGGCCACTGATTTGTTTGAGTCAATTTTATATCCAGCTACTTCACTGAAGCTATTTATCAGATTTAGAGGTTTTCTGATAGAATTTTTAGGAATATATATATATATATATATATATATATATATATATATATATATATTCATATATGACTACTCCAGCTTGTTCCTTTGGACTATTTGCTTGGAAAATTGTTTTCCATCCTTTTACCTTGAGGTAGTGTCTGTCTTTTTCCCTGAGGTAGGTTTCCTGTAAGCAGTAAAAAGTTGGGTCCTGTTTATGTAGCCATTCAGTTAGTCTATTTCTTTTTATTGTGGAATTGAGTCCATTAATATTAAGAGATATTATGGATAAGTAATTGTTACTTCCTGTTATTTTTGTTTTTAGAGTTGTGATTCTGTTCTTGTACCTGTATTCTTTTACATTTGTTGAAGGATTACTTTCTTGCTTTTTCTAGGGTGCAATTTCCATTCTTGTGTTGGTGTTTTCCCTTTATTATCCTTTGAATGACTGGATTTGTGGAAAGATATTGTATGAATTTGGTTTCATCATGGAATACTTTGGTTTCTCCATCTACGGTAATTGAGAGTTTTGCTGGGTATAGTAACCTGGGCTGCCATTTGTGTTCTCTTAGGGTCTGTATAACATCTGTCCAGGACCTTCTGGCTTTCATAGTTTTTGGTGAGAATTCTGGTCTAATTCTAATAGGTCTGCCTTTATATGTTACTTAACCTTTTTCCCTTAATGCTCTTAACATGTTATCTTTATTTAGTGCATTTGTTGTTCTGGTTATTATATGTCAAGAAGAATTTCTTTTCTGGTCCAGTCTATTTGGAGTTCTGTAGGTTTTTTGTATCTTCATGGGCGTCTGCAGCATGGAGAGTCCTCTTGGCATCTTGAGATGCTCTGCTGAGTTCATGCCCAAGATCTTGACTTGATTTTTAAAGCCTTTTTCAAGTGAGCTTCTTTGTGGTCCATTTTGCCTCCCCCCCTTTTTTTTATTGTTTTTTAGACTGGGTTTCTCTGTATAGCCCTGGCTGTCCTAGAACTCACTTTGTAGACCAGGCTGGCCTCAAACTCAGAAATCAGCCTGCCTCTGCTTCCTGAGTGCTGGGATTAAAGGCGTGCGCCACCACGCCCGGCCATTTTGCCCTTTTTACTTAGTTCTCTTTTATGTGTTATATCCTGACCTCAGCTCTTCCTTCCTCCATTCCTCCCAGTCAACCTTCCCTCCTCTCTCCTGCCGTATTGCTCCTCTGTTTTCCTTCAGAAAAGGAGAGGCTTCTTAGTGTCATGAGCCAAACATGGCATACAAAATGCAATAACACTAGACACATTTATATGAAATTTAGAATAGGTAAGCCAGTAGGAGGAAAAAGGTCCCACAAGTAGACAAATGAGTTAGACATTCCCATTCCCATTCTTAGGAGTCCCATAAAAGCCAAAAAATGAAATAGCTAAAATATGTTTTCAGAAGGTGTATTGCACATGCATACAGGCTCTGTGATTGCCACTTGATGTTCTGAGATACATTCTGAGACCGGGTTGGTGAATTCAGGGGATTATGTTCTTCGGTGCCTTTAAAACTTGAAGTTCCACTCTTACTCGTCTTTCACTTGCATGGTTAGAGTTAAATCAGAAAAATTTATTTGTAGCTATTGTGATTGGCATTGTTTCCATAATTTCTTTATCAACCTGTATATCATTTGTATAAAGGAGGGCTACAGTTTTCTTGGAGTTAATTTTGCTGAACTTTGCTGAACGAATTTATCAGCTTTAGGAGGGTTTGTTTGGGTTTTCTGGTTTGTTTTGTTTTGCTTTGTTTTTGGTAGAATTTTTGTGGTCACTTAAGTTACTACTATATTGTTAGTGAATAGGGATACTTTTACTTCCTCCCCTCCAATTTTTATCCTCTTCATCTCCTTTAGTTATCTTATTGCTCTAGCTAGTACTTATATTGAAGTACTATATTGAAGTACTATGTAAGTATATTATATTCAAGTACTATATTGAAGGAATAGGGAGAAAGTAGTCAGCTATGTGACAAGTGGACCTTGCCACTGTTGGGGTCCACCACCTGCGGTTGACCCATATTACAGACTGAGTCCCCTGGAAGATGGTCCTGGGATTGTTTGGGCTAGCTGGGAAAGAAAAATTGAGATATTGAGTCAGTTCTCAGACCACAAAGAGTCACTAGCAGGTCAGCTCACAGATTGCAAAGGGTTGCTCAGAACCAGTCTGCTCAGGTCAGTTCACGGACTACAAAGGGTGAGTGAGCAAACAGCTGAGCAGGGCACCTTTCGAGACAGACCCAGCTCTGGGATCTAGACATCCCAGCACCCTCCCTGCCTGAGGACAGTTCTCAGCCTGGGAGGGCTTTCGCTGCCTGAATGTGTGGGAGAGCCATCTTGGGTACCAAGTCGCTAAGACCTAGTCTGCGCAGGTCAGCTCAGGGACTGCAAAGGGTGAGTGAGCAAACAGCTGAAAAGAGCACCTTTTGGGACACACCCAGCTTTGGGCTCTAGACATCCCAGCACCCTACCCGCCTGAGGAAAGTTCTCAGCCTGGGAGGGCTTTCCCTGCCCGAACGTGTGAGAAAGCCATATTAGGTCCCAGGTCGCTCAGAGACCAGTCTGTTCAGGTCAGCTCATGGACTACAAAGGCTCTCACAGAGACCAGTCTGTGCAGGTGAGTGTGCAGACCACAGAGGCAACACATCTTCTAGGACAGGCCCTATATAGGGTCTTCAACTTTACCTAAGAGGCAGGTGTGAACACCAAAACTCTGTGCACCTTCCCTGCAAAAGGAGAGCTCACCTGCTGAGACTACTCTGACCACTGAGATTCGGGAGAGAGCTGGGCTCCCAGGTCTGCTGACAGAGGCCAACAGAATTACAGGAGGAACAAGATCCAACCAGAGACAACTATAACAACCATCTCCAGAGATTACCAGATGGCGAAAGGCAGACATAAGAATCTTAATAACAGAAACCAAGACCACTCACCTTCTTCAGAACCCAGCATTCCCACTTCAGCCAGTCCAGGATATCCCAACACACCCGAAAAACAAGACTCGGATTTAAATTCATATGTCATGGTGCTGGTAGAGGACATGAAGAAGGACATTAAGAAGGACATGAATAACTCACTTAAAGAAATACAGGAGAACAATACTAAAGAGGTAAAAGTCCTGAAAGAGGAAATACTAAAATCCTTTAAAGAACTACAGGAAAACACAACCAAACGGTTAATGGAATTAAACAAAACCATCCAGGACCTAAAAAGGGAAAAAGAAACAATAAAGATTGACAACTTTGGAGATAGAAACACTAGGAAAGAAATCAGGTACCATAGATGTGAGCATCAGCAACAGAATACAAGAGATGGAAGAGAGAATCTCCGGTGCAGAAGATTCCATAGAGAACATGGGCACAACATTCAAAGAAAAGGCAAAATGCATAAAGATCCTAACTCAAAACACCCAGGAAATCCAGGACACAATGAGAAGACCAAACCTATGGATAATAGGAGTAGATGAAAAAGAAGATTTTCAACTTAAAGGGCCAGCAAATATTTTCAACAAAATAATAGAAGAAAACTTCCCAAACCAAAAGAAAGAGATGCCCATAAACATACAAAAAGCCCACAGAACTCCAAACAGAATGCACCAGAAAAGAAATTACTCCCGACACATAATTATCAAAGCACCAAATTTACTAAATAAAGATAGAATATTAAAAGCAGTAAGGGAAAAAGGTCAAGTAACATATAAAAGCAGGCCTATCAGAATTACACCAGACTTCTCACCTGAGACTATGAAAGAAAGAAGATCCTGGGCAGATGTTATTCAGACCCTAAGAGAACAGAAATGCCAATCCAGGTTACTATATCCAGCAAAACTCTCAATTAACATAGATGGAGAAATCAAGGTATTCCATGATAAAACCAAATTCACACAATATCTTTCCATGAATCCAACCCTTCAAAGGATAATAAAGGGAAACCACCAAAACAAGAACGGAAACTACACCCTAGAAAAAACTAAAAAGTAATCCTTCAACAATCCTAAAAGAAGACAGCCACAAGAACAGAATCCCAACCTTAAAAACAAAAATAACAGGAAGCAACAACTACTTTTCTTTAATTTCTCTTAACATCAATGGACTCAATTCCCCAATAAAAAGACATAGACTAATAGACTGGCTACACAAACAGGACCCAAAATTTTGCTGCTTACAGGAAACGCACCTTAGGGAAAAAGCCAGATACTACCTTAGGGTGAAAGGCTGGAAAACAATTTTGCAGCCAAATGGTCTGAAGAAAAAAGCTGGAGTAGCCATTCTAATATCGGATAAAATTGACTTTCAACCCAAAGTTATAAAAAAAGACAAGGAGGGGCACTTCATACACATCAAAGGTAAAATCAACCAAGATGAACTTTCAATTCTGAATATCTATGCTCCAAATACAAGGGCAGCCACATTCATTAAAGAAACTGTAGTAAAGCTCAAAGCACACATTAAACCCCACACAATAATAGTGGGAGACTTCAACTCCCCACTCTCACCAATGGACAGATCCTGGAAACAGAAACTAAACAGAGACACATGGACCCTAACAGAAGTCATGAAACAAATGGATCTAACAGATATCTACAGAACATTTTATCCTAAAACAAAAGGAAATACTTTCTTCTCACCACCACATGGGACCTCTTCTGAAATTGACCATATAATTGGTCACAAAACAGGCCTCCACAGATACAAAAATATTGAAATTATCCCATGCATTCTATCTGACCACCAAGGACTAAGGCTGATCTTAAATAACAACATAAATAATAGAAAGCGAACATTCTCATGGAAACTGAACAACACTCTATTCAATGATTCCTCAGTCAAGGATGAAATAAAGAAAGAAATTAAAGACTTTCTAGAGTTTAATGAAAATGAAGCCACAATGTACCCAAACTTATGGGACACAATGAAGGCAGTCCTAAGAGGAAAATTCATTGCCCTGAGTGCCTCCCAAAAGAAACTAGAGAGAGCATACACAAGTAACTTGACAGCACACCTAGAAGCTCTAGAACGAAAGGAAGGAAATTCACCCAAGAGGAGTAGACAGCAGGAAATAATCAAACTCAGGGCAGAAATCAACCAAGTAGAAACAAAAAGAACTATTCAAAGAATTAACCAAACCAGGAGCTGGTTCTTTTAGAAAATCAACAAGATAGATAAACCCTTAGCCAGACTCACTAGAGGGCACAGGGACAGTATCTTAATTAACAAAATCAGAAATGAAAAAGGAGACATAACAACAGAACCTGAGGAAATCCAAAACATCATCTGATTTCACTACAAATGGCTATACTCAACAAAGCTAGAAAACCTGGAGGAAATGGACAATTTCCTAGACAGATACCAGGTACCAAAGTTAAGCCAGGATCAGATTAACGATCTAAACAGGCCCATTTCTCCTAAAGAAATAGAAGCAGTCATCAATAGTCTTCCAACCAAAAAAAGCCCAGGACCAGATGAGTTTAGTGCAGAGTTCTATCAGACCTTCAAAGAAGACCTAATTCCACCTTTCCTCAAACTATTCCACAAAATAGAGACAGAAGGTACTCTACCCAATTCATTCTATGAAGCCACAATTACTCTGATACCTAAACCACACAAAGATCCAACAAAGAAAGAAAACTTCAGACCAATTTCCCTCATGAATATCAATGCAAAAATACTCAATAAAATCCTCGCAAACTGCATCCAAGAACACATCAAAATGATCATCCATCATGACCAAGTAGGCTTCATCCCAGGAATGAAGGCATGGTTTAATATACGGAAATCCATCAACGCAATCCACTATATAAACAAACTCAAGGACAAAAACCACATGATCATATCCTTCGATGCTGAGAAAGCATTTGACAAAATCCAACACCCTTTCATGATAAAGGTCTTGGAAAGATCAGAAATTCAAGGCCCATATCTAAACATAATAAAAGCAATATACAGCAAACCAGTAGCCAACATCAAACTGAATGGAAAGAAGCTGGAAGCAATCCCATTAAAATCAGGGACTAGAAAAGGCTGCCAACTTTCTCCCTAACTATTCAATATAGTACTTGAAGTCCTAGCCAGAACAATTCGACAATAAAAGGAGATCAAGGAGATACACATTGGAAAGGAAGAAGTTAAAATATCACTGTTTGCAGATGATATGATAGTATATATTCGGGACCCCAAAAATTCCACCAGAGAACTCCTAAACCTGATAAACAGCTTAAGTGCAGTAGCTGGATATAAAATTAACTCAAACAAATCAATGGCCTTTCTCTACCCAAAGGATAAAAGGGCTGAGAAAGAAATTAAGGAAACAACACCCTTCACAATAGTCACTCTAGTGACTCTAACTAAGGAAGTGAAAGATCTGCATGACAAGACCATTAAGTCCCTGAAGAAAGAAATAGAAGATCTCAGAAGATGGAAATATCTTCCATGCTCATGGATTGGCAGGATTAATATAGTCAAAATGGCTATCCTGCCGAAAGCAATCTACAGATTTAATGCAATCCCCATCAAAATTCCAACTCAATTCTTCACTGACATAGAAAGAGCAATTTGCAAATTCATCTGAATAATAAAAAACCTAGGATAGCAAAAACTCTTCTCAACAATAAAAGAACCTCTGGGGGAATCACCATGCTGGACATTAAGCTGTATTACAGAGCTATTGTGATAAAAACTGGATGGTACTGGTACAGCGACAGACAGGTAGATCAATGGAATAGAATTGAAGACCCAGAAATGAATCCACACACCTATGGTCACTTGATCTTTGACAAGGGAGCTAAAACCATCCAGTGGAAAAAGGACAGCATTTTCAACAAATGGTGCTGGCAAAACTGGATGTTATCATGCAGAAGAATTCGAATTGATCCATTCTTATCTCCTTGCTCAAAGCTTAAGTCTAAGTGGATCAAAGATCTCCACATAAATCCAGAGACACTGAAATTTATAGAAGAGAAAGTGGGGAAAAGCCTCAAAGATATGGGAACAGAGGAAAAATTCCTAAACAGAACAGCAATGGCTTGTGTGCTAAGATCAAGAATTGACAAATGGGACCTTATAAAATTGCAAAGCTTCTGTAAGGCAAAGGACACTGTCAACAAGAAAAAAAGGCCACGAACAGATTGGGAAAGAATTTTTACCAATTATAAATCTGATAGGGGACAAATATCATATATATATATATATATATATATATATATATATATATATATATATATAAAGAGCTCAAGAAGCTGGACTCCAGAAAATCAAATAACCCGATTAAGAAACTTAGAATATGCAAGATACAATTTGCAAAACACAAGAAAATCAAGAAGGAAGACCAGCGCGTGGATACTTCATTCCTCCTTTGAATAGGAAACAAAATACCCATGAAAGGAGTTACAGAGACAAAGTTTAGAGCTAAGATGAAAGGATGGACCATACAGAGACTATTCCACCAGGGGGGATCCATCCAATAATCAGTCACTAAACTCAGACACTATTGCATAGGACAGCAAGTGTCTACTTAAGGGACCCTGATATAGCTGTCTCATACAGAAGTGGATGCTCATAATCATCTATAAGATGAAACACAGGACCCACAATGGAGAAGCTAGAGATAGAACCCCAGGAGCTGAAGGGGCCTGACACCCTAGAAGAGGAACAACAATATGAACTAACCAGAACTCCCAGAACTCGTGTCACTAGTGCCACATGTAGCAGAAGATGGCCTAGTCGGCCATCATTGGGAGGAGAGCCCCTTTGTATTGCAATCTTTATATACCCCAATACAGGGGAACGCCAGGGCCAAGATGTGGGCGTGGTTGGGCAGGGGAACAGGGCGGGGGAAGATGGGAGGGAACTTTTGGGATAGCATTTGAAATGTAAATTAAGAAAATATCTAATAAAAAATATTGAAAAAAATGGGGCAAAGAGCTAAGGAAAGAATTCTCAACTGAGGAATACCAAGTGACTGAGAAGCACCTGAAAAAATGTTCAACATCCTTAATCATCAGGGAAATGCAAACCAAACAAAGCTGAGATTCCACCTCACATCAGTCAGAATGGCTAAGATGAAAAATTCAGGTGACAGCAGATGCTGGCATGGATGTGGAGAAAGAGGAACACTACTCCATTGTTGGTGGGATTGCAAGCTTGTACAACCACTCTGGAATTCAGTCTGGTGGTTCCTCAGAAAATTGGAAATAGTACTACTGGAGGATCCCACAATACCTTTCCTTGGCATATATCACGATGTTCCAACTGGTAATAAGAACATATGCTCCACTATTTTCATAGCAGCCTTATTTATAATAGCCGGAAGCTGGAAAGAACCCAGATGTCCCTCAACAGAGGAATGGATACAGAAAATGTGATACATTTACACAATGGAGTACTATTCTGCTATCAAAAAATGAATTTATGAAATTCTTGGGCAAATGGATGGATCTGGAGGGTATCATCCTGAGTGAGGTAACCCAATTACAAAAGAACTCACATAACATGTACTCACTGATAAGTCGATATTAGCCCAGAAACTTAGAATACCCAAGATACAATTTGCAAAACACATGAAACTCAAAAAGAACAAAAACCAAAGTGTGGATACTTTGCCCCTTCTTAGAATTAGGAACAAAGCACACATTGAAGGAGTTACAGAGATCAAATGTGGAGCTGAGACAAAAGGGTGGACCAACCAGAGACTGCTGCAGCTGGGGATCCACCCCATAATCAGGCATCAAATGCAGACCCTATTGCATTTGCCAGTAAGTTTTTGCTGAAAGGGCCCTGATATAGTTGTCTTTTGTGAGGTTTTGCCAGTGCCTGGCAAACATATAAGTGGATGCTCACAGTCAGCTATTAGATGAAACAAAGGGTTCCCAATGGAGGAGCTAGAGAAAGTATCCAAGGACCTGAAGGGGTCTCCAACCATATAGGTGGAACAAAAGTATGAACTAACTAACAGTATCACCAGAGTTCATGTCTCTAACTGCATATGTAGCAGAAGATGGCCTAGTCGGCCATCAGTGGGAAGAGAGGCCCCTTGGTCTTGCAAACTTTATATGCCCCAGTACAGGGGAATGCCAGGGCCAAGAAGTGGGAGTGGGTGGGTAGGGGAGCAGGGCAGGGGGCGGGGGAGGGTATAGGGGACTTTTGGGATAGCATTTGAAATGTAAATGAAGAAAATATCTAATAAAAATTGGAAAAATGGCATTAATGACTTAAAGAAATAAAGGAAACACTGCTAAAGAGGTAAAAGTACTTAAAGAGGAAGCACAAAAGTCCCTTAAAGAATTATAGGAAAACACTGCTAAACAGGTAGAAGCCCTTATGAAGGAAACACAAAAATCCCTTAAAAAATTACAGGAAAACACAAGCAAATTCATGACTGAATTGAACAAAACCATCCAAGATATAAAAATGGAAGTAGATAAAATAAGGAAAACCCAAAGGGAGACAACTCTGGAGATAAAACCTAGGAAAAAAATCAGGAACCATAGAAGTGAGCATCAGCAACAGAATACAAGAGATGGAAGAGAGAATCTCAGGTGCAGAAGATTCCATAAAAAACATAGAAACAACAACCAAAGAAAATGCAAAAAGATCCTAACTCAAAACATCCAGGAAATCCAGGACACAATAAGAAGACCAAATATAAGGATAATAGGTATAGATGAGAATGAAGATTTTCAACTTAAAGTGCCAGTAAATATCTTCAACAAAATTATAGAAGAAAACTTCCCTAACCTAAAGAAAGAGATGCCCATGAATATACAAGAAGCCTACAGAACTCCAAAGAGACTGGACCAGAAAAAAAAAATTCCTCCTGACATATAATAATCAGAACAAATGCACTAAATAAAAATAGAATATTAAAATCAGTAAGGGGAAAAGCTCAAGTAACATAGAAAGGCAGACATGTTAGAATTAAACCAGAGTATGAAAGCCAGAAGATCCTGGACAGAAGTTATACAAATCCTAAGAGAACACAAATTCCAGCCCAGACTACTATACCCAGAAAAACTCAATTACCATATATGGAGACACAAATGTATTCCATGACAAAACCAAATTCACACAATATCTTTCCACAAATCCATTCTTTCAAAGGATAATAAAGGGAAAATGCCAACAGAAGGAGGGAAATTACACCCTGGAAAAAGAAAGAAAGTAATCCTTTGATAAACCTAAAAGAAGACAGCCTCAAGAACAGAATCATAAGTCTAACAAGAAAAATAACAGGAAGCAACAATTACTTTTCCTTAATATCTCTTAATATCAATGGATTCAATTCCCCAATAAGAAGCCATAAACTAACAGACTGGCTACATAAACAGGATCTAACATTTTGCTACATACAGAAAATCCACCTCAGAAACAAAGACAAACACTACCTCAGAGTAAAAGGCTGGAAAACAATTGTCCAAGCAAATGGTCCTAAGAAACAAACTGGAGTAGCCATTCTAATATCGAATAAAATCGACTTCCAAACCAAAGTTATCAAAAAGGACAGGGGGGGCACTTCATACTCATCAAAGGTAAAATCTTCCAATATGATCTCTCAATTCTGAATATCTATGTTCCAAATGCAAGGGCATCCACATTCATTAAAGAGACTATAGTAAAGCTCAAAGCACACATTGCACCTCACACAATAAGAGTGGGAGACTTCAACACCCAACTCTCATCAATGGACAGATCCTGGAAACAGAAACTAAACAGAGACACATTGAAACTAACAGAAGTTATGAAAGAAATGGATTTTACAAATATCTACAGAACATTTTATCCTAAAAATAAAGGGTATACTTTCTTCTCAGCACCTCTTGGTATCTTCTCCAAAACTGACCATATAATTGGTCACAAAACAGGCCTCAACAGTTACAAAGATATTGAAATTATCCTATGCAACCTATCAGATCATCACAGACTAAGGCTGAGCTTCAATAACAACATAAATAATAGAAAGCCAACATTCATGTGGAAGCTGAACAACACTCTACTCAATGATAACTTGGTCAAGGAAGAAATAAAGAAATTAAAGAATTTAATTTAGAATTTAATGGAAATGAAGCCACAACATACCCAAACTTATGGTACACAGTGAAAGCAGTCCTAAGAGGAAAACTCAGCTCTGAGTGCCTCCAAAATGAAAATAGAGAGAGCACACACTAGCAGACTGACAGCACACCTAAAAGCTCTAGAACAAAAGGAAGCAAATACACCCAAGAGGAGTAAACAGCAGCAAATAATGAAACTCAGGGTTGAAATCAACCATGTGGAAACAAAAAGAAATATACAAAGAATCAACCAAACCAGGAGCTGATTTTTTTTTAAATCAACAAGATAGATAAACCCTTAACCAGACTTACTAGAGGGCACAGAAATGAACAAAATCAGAAATGAAAAGGGAGACATAACAACAGGACCTGAAGAAATCCAAAACATCATCAGAGTACACTACAAAAGGCTATAATCAACAAAACTGGAAAACCTGGATGAAATGAACAAATTCCTAGACAGATACTAGGTACCAAAGTTAAATCAGGATCATATTAATGATCTAAACAGTCCCATATCCCCTAAAGAAATAGAAGCAGTCATTAATAGTCTCCCAACCAAAAAAAAAAAAAAAAAAAAAA
>CACVCL010031219.1:0-34685 GCA_902729485.2 Mus minutoides
AGTATTGCATTATTCATGAGAAGGTTAGCTAGAGCGGAACTCCTTAATTAGAATCATGACTTGGGTGTGAATGCCCTTGCCCTGGGACTGTTAAGACCTCACACCTGGCTCCTAAAACCATAACTGACCTTAGATAGAGCTGATTTTGTCTCAGTTGTTTTATTACCCAGTTCCTGTCGGTCCTTTCTGTGACTGCATTTCCTCTGCCTTGTGTAAAAGTCATTAAGCATCTGGTGATCTCATTGTACCTTGAAGATGTGCTACCTAACTCAGTATTTTCTTCTGTATAAAAGTCTGATGCTCAATTTGACAAATTACATTCAGATCCACACTCCCTTGTGTCGGTGTCCATTTGTCACTCTCTGAAACTTTGCCCACTTCCTCAAGAGAACTCGACCCACGCAGATAAGGGATCCAGAGGGTCTGCGGCAAAATATAAGTGGCCTCAATTCTTCAATCAAAAGACACTGGCTGACTGAATGGATCAAGTAATAAAAGATACATTCCTGTTGTCTACTAGAAATGCAACTCAACTTTAAAGATATGCATTGCCTTAAAGTAATGGTTCTCAACCTATGAGTCATCACTTCTTTGGGGATCACATATTCTGCATGCCAGGTATGTACATTAAGATTCATAACATTAGCAAAATTACACTTATAAAGTAGCAGTGAAATGATTTTATGGTTGATGGTCACCACAACATACAAAATTGTATTAAATGGTCACAGCATTAGAAGGTTGAGAACTGCTGCCCTAGAGTAAAAAAATGGAAAAGGTGCTCCAAGTACATGGGACCAGGAAGCAAGCAGGCATCATTATTCTAATATCAGACAAAATAGACTTTGAACTAATATTGCTCAGAAGAGATAAAGAGGGACATTTCATCTTAATCAGGGGAGGGATTAACAAGAACACATTACTATCATAAACATACATACACCAAACTCTAGTGCACCAAATTTTATTAAAAATGTACTATAGAATTTAAAGACATTGATTAATATCAATCCATCAATAGTGGGAGATTTCAATAAACCACTTTCTCTAATAGACAAGTCATTTGGAGAAAAATTAAACAGAGAAACACTAGAATTAATTGACATCATACATCAACAAACTTAAGAAATATCTACAGCACATACAATCTAAACAGTGAAGGCTACACATTCTATTTTCTAAAAATAGAAAAGCCACAAGACAAATCTTTACAAATTAAAAAAAAAATTGAAATCACTCTGTATCCTATCTGACACAGTGCAATGAAACTTTAAAATTACATTACATGAATCTCTAGTGAACAGACTAAACAGTTCATTATTGACTGAAGAATGGGTCAAGGGAAAAAAATCAAGAAAGAAACAAAAGAACTTTCTGGAACTAAATAAAATGAAAAAACAACAACAACAACACAACTAAACCTCTGGGACACATTGAAAGCAGTCTTATGAAAGAAAGCTTAAAACTCTGAAAGAGCACAAATAAATGGCTTAATGACACAGCTTAACATTTGGAAAGCCAATAACAAACCAAATCCAAACCCAGTTGATGCCAAGAGACTATAAAAATTGGAGCAGAAATCAATGAAATAGAAACAAAGAAAATAACACAAAGAATCAACCAACCTAAGAGTTGGTTCTTCGAAAAGATGAGAAAGATTGACAGACCTTTGCCCAATTAACCAAAACTAAGAAAAGAGAGTACCCAAGAGAACAAAATCCAAGATGAACAAGACAACATTACAACAGATACCAAGAAGTTCAGAATATCATTAGGGAATTCTAAAACAAAACAAAACAAAACAAAACAACAACAACAACAACAAAACCTGTATCTATAAAGTTGAAAAAACTAAAATAAATAAACAAAAAAAGAATACATTTTGAGATTCAGCAAAACTGTCAAAACTAACCTGAGAAAAGGTAGAAAATAAATAAATAAATAAATAAATAAATAAATAAATAATAAACAGATCCAAATCAAATGAGATTAAAATAGTAATAAAAGCCATCCAGCTTAAAAAAAAAAATCCAGGGCTATATTACTTCATAGCAGAATTATACCAGACATTCAAAAAAAGATCTATCACTCTAATACTAAAACCAGGTAAAGACACAAAAACAAGAAATAAAACTACAGGCCAATATCCCTAATGAACATAGACTCAGAAATACTCATTAAAATATTTTTAAGCGGAATATATACATAAAAACAATTACATACCACATGACCAAGTTGGCTTTATCCATGAAATGCAGGCATGGTGCAACATACACAAGTCAATAAATGGAATAAATCTCATAAATTGACTTCAGGATTAAAACACTATATGATCATTTGAATAGATGCATAAAAAGCCTTTGACAAAATTGAACACATCTTCATGATAAAACGTCTTAAAAGTATAGGGCTAAAAAGAACACACCTCAACACAATAAAAGAAACCCACATATGGGACCCCTAACAAGTGGGGAGTGGGGCGGGCGGAGACTCACAGTCTCAGCTCTGTTCCCTGCTGTTGGATCCCTTCCCCCTACCTGGTTTGGCCTCAGTGGAAGAGGATGTGAGTAGTCCTGCTAGGACTAAATGTCTCAGGGTGGGGTGGTAACCAAGGGCGTCTCCCCATGAGGAGAAGGGGTGGTGGCAATGTGAGGAGGGTTTGGTCAGGGTGGGACTGAGAAGAGGAGGAAAGGGGCTGTGATGAGGATGTAAAGTGAATTTTAAAAATTAAAATTAAAAAAGAAACCTACTTATAGACACAGTGAAAGAAGCACACTTCTCTATATAAGTAACCCACAGTAAACATTATTCTAAAACTTAGAATAGGGCAAAAATTGAAGCAGTTCCTCCTGAGTCACGAAGGAGACAGGGATTTCCCCAAATTTTGTGCTGGGGTATTAGCTAGAATAATATGTCATGAGAAGGAAAGTAAAGGGATACCTATAAGAGAAACTCTCCCAATTTACAGATGAGATGAGAGATTGAAAAAATTCTACTGAAACACTTCTAGAAATGATCACTTCAGAAACATGGCCGGATACAGAAACCACCTGCATAGATCTAAAGATTTCCTACACATCAACAGCAAACATACAGAGAAGGAGATAATGGACAGACTTCAATTCATAACAGACTGAAAAAGAGAATAGAAATCAACCTCATTGAGGAAGTAAAGGACCTCTACAATAAAAATGTTAAACCTCTGAATAAAGAGATAGAGAAACACGTTAGAAAATGGAAAGAGATCCCATGCTCGCACATTGGTGGAGTAAACATTGTGAAAGTAATCATTTTACCAAAAGCTACTTACAGATTCACTACAATGTCAACCAAAATTCCCATTTCATTCTTCACAAAAATAGAAAATGTTATCCTAAAATTCATATGAAACCACAAAAGACCCTAATATCCATGTAGTCCTAAAACAAAACAAAGCAAAAACAAAAAGAACGATGCTGGAGGGATTATAATTACAGAGCCATAATGATAAAAATAATATGGTGTGGCACAAAACAGAGGCACGAAGACCAATTATTAAGACTCAAACTTGAGCATAAGTAACTTTCCTCCTTAATTTTTGACAAAGACGCCAAAACCATTAGCTAGAGAAAAGAAAGTTTTCCTCAACAAATGGTGCTGAGGAAACTGGATGTCCCCATGAAAAGAAGAATGAAATTGGACCTGTATTTATAACCTTGCACAAAATCTAACTTCAAAGGCTTGATCATGGAACTTGAAGCTGCTGGAAGAAAACATAGGCAGGGCCATGCATGATATAAGTGTAAGAAAGGGCTTCCTCAATGAAACTCAGTTTGCCCAAGAGTTAAGGCTAACAGTGTGCAAGTGGAAATTCATGAAACTGAGAAGCCTCTGCACAACTAAAGAAACTCTGCCAGGCAATGGTGGTGCACACCTTTAATCCCAGGAGGCAGGAGGCAGAGGCAAATGGATCTGGGTTCAAGGATAGCCTGGTTTACAGAGTTAGTTCAAGGACAGCCAGGCTTACTCAGAGGGGGGAAAAAAAAAAAAGGAGAGAGGGAAGGACAAACACACAGGGAGAGACAGAGAGAAACAGAGATAGAGACAGAATCAACCAAGTAAAGAGGAAGCCCACAATGCAAGAGAATCTTTGTAGTTTCTGGATTAATATCCAGAACTTACAAGGCACTCAAAACAAACAAAAAATAATACAAGACTCATTCAGAAACTGGGTCCGGAACCTGAATGGAACATTCTTGAAAGGAAATGGCTAAGAAATATCTCAAAAAATGTTCATCATTCTTGGAAAATAAGAGCATGCAAATCAATAATTTTTGAAGTCCGGGTGGGCCAGGTAGCACTGTCAATTACTGCTTTCTCATTAGATGTCCCTTGGGCTCTCTATGTGACTGATCATGTAGGTATATACATTGTCATATATTACTTACTGCTCCTGTAATAGAGCCTTCAACAGATGTCTATGGAAAGTGCCCATGGAGAGAAGATCGTCTTAATAGTTCAGGTATAAATCAAAGACAAGCCCCTGATGTATCATCACACGTCCGGGCATGAGCGTTTCAAAACCCTCCTCTCAACAGCAGGCAGGAATGATACAACCAGATCTGATAAGGGCTTGGCCAAAAGTATTCATAATTACCCAAAGACTCTTCTAGCAAGAGGCTTTATCTCCACCATCACAAACAATGATCTACTTGCAAGTATGCTGTGGATAAAATATTAGGTAATCATAGATCTGCTCTTATGTTTGACTGGGGAGGGACTCAGTTTCAAAAATCTTAAATCACTGGGACTTAAGATGGATTATCTCTCTCCCAACGAGAAGGCAGGCAGTCCCTAGAAATAATGCTCTTGAGACTTATCCAGCACTCTAACCTCTCCCATCTTCTAACTCGACTTTTTTACCAGGTAGCTTTGTCCCCAGTGTTGCAAGACAGCTGCTCTGGTGTCTCGGATCAGCGTCTATTAATAGACATCTCAGCTGCATTGCTGACAGGAAGAAGGGCAAAGGAGGAAGGATGGGATGACGAATAAGATGCAATTATCTGCTCCAAGGCAGCTTTCTTTTTCAGTGGCTGTCCTCGTTTATTTGACAATTTTTATCTCCCTTCTCATGGGAATTAAAAGCTCATGTCTCCCGGAGGGTGTATGCTCCGGGCTACACATGAGGAGCCCCAGATTGCTTTCTTTTTAAGAGTCATTGAAAACATCCCAGCCGTGCCTTGCCGTGAAGATTACTAGCCAGCATCCTCATCATGTCACTTTGTCATTGTTAATAAGATACCATTAGTTTTATGATTCTTAATGTACCATAAAACTGTACATCAACCCTTGTACCAGAAAAAAAAAAAAAGCAAAACCACACTGACAATGTAAGACTGTTAACATTTGTATATCACCCTTCAGCGACGTGTTATTTGGTTGACACATAGTGTGTTTTGACATCTTTGAACAAGGCATGTGTATGCGCTCTCTTCATGACAAGGTTGTTGCCCTTTGGATATCTCTAAGGGTGGTATTTTCTTTATGTCTGATACTAGCACAGGTACTAACGGGTGCGACAAGGTGATTCCTGGGCATTTTTCTTTCTAGAAAAGAGAAGAAAATATAATTTAATTGCTAGAAGGAAATAGCATGAATTGTAGCATGTGAAATACAAGATAGATAGATGTAGATAGAGACAGATAGAGATAGAGATAGAGATAGAGATAGAGAGAGAGAGAGAGAGAGAGAGAGAGAGGGAGAGGGAGAGAGAGAGAGAGAGAGAGAGAGAGAGATGCTTGAATTCCCAAGTAAGTATACCAGAAATAGAATGTTCATTGATTCTTCAAACAATTTTATTTCCATTGGTTCCTGAGCCATTAAGACACATTGATCTCTCAGTCTTTATGAGCTTCTGACTGGCAAATGGTGGAAGATGTGAATGGTTTCAGAATTATACCCAGTGACAAGGCCAGGAGAATCCCAGGGAAACTCCTCCTTCAGTCATGTATTCACATGCTGCCGTGGAGAATATCTCCATCCCAGCATGAAAACCTCCTCAGGTCCCAGTGCCATCTGTACTTCCCCGGTCATGTCTGCAATGCTGGGAGACATTCAAGCTTACTCATCAGCCTAGAAGCTGCTCCACCGCCTTTCTTTGGAGTCTTGCTGGCTCATAGTGCCATCTTCTCCCTATTCACCACTCTTCTAAACTTACACAAATTGTTTTTCTTGTCTGGAGATGGGAAAATTCCATGTCCTCTATGGTTTCTGGACAGATTTTATTTATTTGCATTTCAAATTTTAACCTCCTTCCCAGTTTCACTTCTGCAAATCCCCTATCTCATCCCCTCTCCTTCCTGCTTCTATGAGGGTGATCCCTAACCCACCCACCCACTTCTGCCTCACCGCCCTAGTATTCCCCTACACTGGGGCATCAAGCCTTCACAGGACCATGGGCCTCCTCTCCCACTGATGCCAGATAAGGCCACCCTCTGCTACATATGCAGCTGGAGCCCTGTGTACTCTTTGGTTGGTGGTTTAGTCCTTGGGAGCTCTGGGGGAGCCTGGTTGGTTGATATTGTTGTTTTTCCTATGGTGTTGCAAACCCCTTCTGCTCCTTCAGTCCTTCCCCTAACTCCTCCAGTCCGATGGTTGGCTGCAAGCATCCACATCTGTATTGGTCAGACTCTGTCAGAGCCTCTCAGGAGATAGCTATTTTATCCATGCTCCAGATCCTTTAGCCCACTCTAGGATTAGACATTTAGAAACTATAATAACAAAGGCCGAGTGACATCAGCAAGGTGCCTGACCACAGATATCTGGAGTGCTTTTCTCCACAACAGAAAGGAAACGGGGAAGGGGGAGGACAGGAGGTGCAGGGCATGAATCAGAGTGTGCTGCTGAAATGTGGCAAAGATGCTGCAGTGCATGGAAATACAGGGAGAGAAAGAGCTTATCATAAAGCATCTTTTATTCTGACCCTGAGATCAACCTCTGTTAAGAGGCCAGTCTTTCCCATCCCTCAGACACCCGTTCATTTGTTCTTGGAAAACCCTGAGGCACTCATAGGCCCTAGCCCCAGTGTGAGGTCAGCCTAGTAATCACAGTATTACACCATTCCAGAGAAGTAAGCAGCCCACATTGTACCTTCCCTCAAACCATCCTACTCAGGGTCCTATAAAGTAACTGGGCAACTTTCTAGCAGCTCAACTGCCCAATGTGTGAGGCATCCAGGAAGCTTCACCCTCCCTCCCAGCTCTGGAAAGTACCTAAGTAATTTTCCTTGTATTACTAAACTGTGGAGACCCCCAGAACACATCTGGTTGGCCTTGATCGCGTTCTTAGTGCCCAAGACACCCAAACATTATTCTTGACCTCAGGAAGCAGCAAGATGGGTTGGAGCATGTGCCCCTGAGCTCCAGAACATAGCTGAGCAGTTTGCTTTGAGCAGCTCAGACCAAAGAAGTACAAGGAAATGGATGAGTGTACTGGCTAGTTTTGTGTCTACTTGATACAGCTGGAGTTATCACAGAGAAAGGAGCTTCAGTTGAGGAAATGCCTCCATGAGATCCAACTGTAAGGCATTTTCTCAATTAGTGATCAAGGGGGAGGGCCCCTTGTGGGTGGGACCATCTCTGGACTGGTAGTCTTGGGTTTTATAAGAAAGCAAGCTGAGCAAGCCAATGGAAGCAAGCCAGTAAAGAACATCCCTCCATGGCCTCTGCATCAGCTCCTGCTCCCTGACCTGCTTGAGTTCCAGTCCTGACTTCCCTTGGTGATGAACAGCAGTATGGAACTGTAAGCTGAATAAACCCTTTCCTCCCCAACTGCTTCTTGGTCATGATGTTTTTTTGTCCAGGAATAGAAACCCTGACTAAGACAATGAGGAAAGAAGTCCCTCCTATCATCCCAAGGCTCCTGGAAACTCAGTCTGTTCTCAGAAACTCCTCCCACTTGCCCTCTCCCTGGGAAGATCACCTAGGGGCAGGTCACCTTCTTCCACTCAACAAACCCAGAAAAGTCAGCCGTGTAAAATACAGTCAATGAAAGGTGTCTCACCTTGGTTCACTACTGAAACCTGAGCTCCAGGCTCAGGCTTCTGACCAGCTCGAGTACTGACCAACACCTCAGCCAGACACCAGACAAGCCCTAACACATATACACCAGGTGGGCTCATGAGTGACATCATCCTCACACAGCCCACAAAGAGTATTAGTTGCTCTACATCTGTAGCCAGATACACCCAGAGCTAACACATTTTTTTTAGATTAACACAGGTCAAAAGAGAGAAGACCTAAATAAACAAAATTAGAATTGAACAAGCACATAGCCCATTGATATCACAGAAGAAAAAGATCATTAGTGAACCATTAGGAGCCATGCGGGGAAACTTCCTGGACAACAATGAGAGTGGAAGAGAGGAGATGTCATTGGTGGGCCAAGGCCAGCATAGCTCCTGAAAGGCTTTGATACTGGGTCCAGTCTGCATTCTCATTTTATATTTTAAAACTACAAGGTGTGATGGGCAAGTAAGCAAGATTTTACAGAAGCATATGTGACAGTCAGCAGGTTGTTAAGGGCAACAGCCCATTGTCTCAGCTGTTTCTCCAGGTCGTTCTGTTTCAGGTAGAAAGTGAAGTCCCGCTTGGCATATAGGCAGTGTAAGCAGTGCTTTAAGCAAATCAATAAATCAGTGTCTAGTCTTTTCTACCTCAATTTTACCCCAAGAGAAACTGCATACCTTCCCCCACATTGGAAAATTTAAGTGTAATGGATCCATTTCTGGATACATCTGACCTACAGTACCATGAGGGTATAGAAAATCTCAACTGCCTGACAAATAATGATATAGAGCTAGTAATAAAAAGGCTTCAACAGAGAAAAGCATAAATGTGGGTGGTTTCAAAGCTGAACTTTACCAAACATTGTTTAAAAAATAACTCATGCTGGTTCACTTAAAACTGACTCATGGTGCTTAGTTAGCTTAACTTGTCATCTTGGTTAGGAAGCATGTACTTGAGTATCTTGGAGTGTTTCTAGAGTCATCTAGACCCTGAGGGCGCCGACCTACTCAGTAGAGTAATCTATTGATGGTGTCATGATGACATGGTGATATCATTGAGAGATGGAGCTTCTGGAGGAAGTAGGATACATTGGGACGGATTAGTCAGGGTTCTCTAGAGTCACAGAACTCATGGAATGTCTCTCTATATAAGGGGAACTTATTGTAATGACTTCCAACTAACCCAACAATGGGCAGCTGTGAATGGGAAGTCCAAGATTCTAGTAGTTTCTCAGTCTTACGGGGCTAGTTGTTTCATCTGATCTTCTGTATAAGCTGGAATCCTGAAGAAGTAGGTTCTAACAGATGTGTTGGCAAGAAAGTGCAAGCAGGCAAAGAGGAATGCATCTTCTTTCTCCCATCATCTTTATGTAGGCCACCAGCACAAGGTGTGGCCCAGATTAAATGTTTGTACCACTATGCCTGGATTTGAAACTTGCTCTGTCCCAGGAGAGCCTTCAACCCAGATATCTGCTTGCCTCAGTCTCCTGGAATTAAAGTCTAAGCATTTCATGACCACTATACCTCAAGATCTGATTCAAAAGCATGTGTCATCTCATGTCAAGATCCATGTCAAAAGCCTGTGTCTTCCAGCCTCAAGATATGGTTCACAGGTGTGTGCCCCCTCCACCTCCATTTCTGCATTGGAGTTTATTCCTGATGTAGTTAAATTGACAACTAGGAATAGCCATCACAGGGATATATATCATGCCATGTTCCTTTTCTGTATCCCCCTAAACTGATGTCAAAGATGTGTACTGTTTCACTCCACCATACCTTCCCAGCCATGATAGACTAACCTTTTTCTTTAAGTTGCTTTTCTTAGGTGTTTGGTCACATGCATCCAAAAGTCTGATCAACACCATAACTTAATGGGAAGGAACCTTACCAATCTCTTTCTGTAAAGCCAGGTCACATCGATTCTAAAACTATTCAAGGACACAATAAAATGATATATAGTCCAGCATCCCTGAGAACCTAGATGTAAAAGTTCTCAATAAAATTAAAGCAAATAAAAATTAAATGGCAGGTCATGATCAAGTGGTATTTAATCCAGGGGACACAAATTAATAACTGTGACAAAGTCTGTCACCAGAGTTAGGGGTAAAACAATATTTCAATTAATAAAAATGCTTAAATTCAACATTACACCATGAAAAAACACTAGAAAATTAACTATCTAAGGATTTACCTTGATATAGCTAATAAGCTATATGATGTCTACTAGGGAGAATCTGAAATCATTTGTTCTAAGAATAGGAACCAGTTCACTTCTACTATTCTCATTTAATATTTTGGAAGTCTCAGCCTGAACAGTAATCCATGCTGAAGAAATAAAAGACACCCAAAACAGGAAAAAAGGGGTGTTCAAATAATTTTTTATACATGATGTGAATTACATATAGAAAAATACAAAGACTTCAATTTAGCAAAGTTGCAGGATACAGAATCAACACAGACAGACAGACAGACAGACACACACACACACACACACACACACACACACACATGCATGCACACCCCTACCCTCACAAGAAACCCTGAAGTGTATTTTTTTCTACTAAAGAACAAAATCACTGAGAAATTAAGAAAAAGAATCCTATTGTCAATGGCTATAAGATATTCTGGTAATAAATTAACCAAGGAAATAAATGAATTCTACAATGAAATGCAGAAAAATGAGTTTAAAGAGGGCACACACACACACACACACACACACACACAATAATGCGCTGTGTTCATGAACTAAAAGAACTAATATTGTTAAATCCACCCAAAGTGTATCTATAGACATCCCAAAAAGATGACAACCCTGTCATGACAAAAGCATACATACATACTTTGTTCAAAGATGTTGACATATTATTGTATGTCAGCCAAATACCATCACTGGAGGATGGTGCTTTACTAATATTAACATTCTTTCAGTGTTAATGTGTTTTTACTGTCAAAATACCAGTTGCATGCTTTACAAAAATGGAATAAATGCTGCTGACACTGATATGGAACACAAATGACCCTAAATGCCACATCAATAATGAGCAAAAATAACAAATGTGGAGACATTACAAAACCTAACTTCAAAACATGCTACAAAGTGGTAGAATCAAAAACATCATGCCATGGCATAAAGAGCAGACATACAAATCAATGGAACACTATATAGGAGCAGAAGATGAATTCATCTCTATAGACAACTTATTTTCAACAAAGGCCAAAGTAGGATCACATTGAAAAATGAAAGTCTCTTCAACATATTATCCTAGGAAACTGGACATACTTATATAGAAGAAAGAAGTTAAAGAAAATTACATCCTGTTGTGTATGGTGAAATGTATGGAACCAGAGAACATTACATTAAGTGAAATAAGCCAGATAAAGAACACGTCTATCCCTACTTCTGTTTGGAAGCCAAAACATTGATGGCCAAGAACTAAAAAAACAGATGTGAGGGGATGCATGGTTGATAAAGAGTATGTAAAGTGTAGAAAGTCTAGTTAAGTAGGAAGAAGAATTTCTAACATTGACTGTGAAGAATAATTTCTAACATACAGCATAATGGCATTTTTTAATGATTGGTAACAATTAAATGATTATATCAAAATCACTAGTAGAGAGAACTTTGAACATTCCCCAAAGAAATGATGTGTCTAATGTGATAGATACACCAATTAGCTTCAACTGATAAACATACCCACTATGTACTGGAATCTTACTACATCAATCCATAAATGTGCATAGCTATTTTCAATTAAGATAAAAATTAATTAGAATAAAGAAAACTTGGTTACTTCTGCTTTAGATCCTGACACTTCCCTCTCTTCAAACCCTGAGACAAGAGTCAGTAGGCTGAACTATCAAAGTGAGAGTGCTGGTGGCAAAGATCAAAGAGCATTATGTCAAAAATGTTCTCCTGGGCTGGAGAGATGGATCAGTGACTAAGATAACTTGTTGCTCTTGCAGAGGACTCTGGTTCAATTCCAGGTACCCACACAGTGGTCTATAGACATCTGTAAATCCAGTTCCAGGGGATCTGAAGCTCTCTTTTGACTTCTATGGACACCAGGCACAGGTGTGGTACACATATATGCATGCATGCAAAATATTTGTACATATAAAATAAAATTTTAAATATATATTCCCCTGGATATGTATTCTACGGGGTATAAATTGTTTGTATGTAACAGAGCAAAATCTCTTAATTAATATCCTGAATTAGAAGAGAACTTTAAAATTGAAGATTGTATTTTTGTTTTCTTAATCTTTTACAATGCCTAAGGATATGAAAAATATATATATATTGAAAATATATTGAAGAAATGTAAATTTTGCCTCTTGCCCCCAATTTGTCATCATTGAGCTGAGAGTTCAGTTATATAAGCACACATTAAAAAGAGAAAGAAAAACAGGAAGTTGCAGTAATCCTAATACACAAAGCACATGTGGATGTAATCCAAACACAATATGATCATCTTGAGCAGGAAGACTCATAAGAGTTGGTGTTAGTAAATTGCTTTGTGTTTTACTCACATGTATAATTTAATTTGATACTCACAACAGCTCTGCAAAATATAGTGGGATTATTATTTGCTTCACAGATGAAAAATTCAATACCAAAATTAAGTAACTCCTTCAAGTTTACACAATTAGTTCATGGGAATTGGGGCAGAGGTGAATCCAGTGAAAAGTCTGCCCAAATTACAGACTCCAAAAGGAAGATGGGAGATAGAGGAGATGTGAAGATGTATTATAGAGAGATGTACTTTGCATAATTGAATGTTTTGTGTAAAATTCTAGCCTGGTGAGTTGAATTGCTTAATATAGTGGCTCTAAATCCAATTTAATTGGAATCTCTGGGGGTGAGACCCAGGCCGTGGTATTTTTTAAAGCTCCCTGGGTGATTCTAATCACCAGCCAGGTTTGGGAACCACTGGCTTTTGTTGCTTCATAAGCAAAGAATGTGTGCGTGAGAGTGGCAGAAGAGAAAAAAGAGCAACCTTGTGGGAGTAAAGGGAGGCGTAGGAGGAGAGTATATTTATTCAGGGTTATGGGCACCACTCTCTTTCAACTTCATTAAACCTTTATCAGGTCTAATGTTAGCCTTCACATTTAGTTTTAAAACCTTTAAAGAAACCTTTAGAAGAATTTGCTTTTCACATACTCCAGTGAGACAGTTTTATTTCGTTTTAAAATGGTTTCCTTAAAAGGGTTTTAATGTATGCAATAGAACTTTATATTTGTGCATATGTAAAACAGCAATTATGCTTATGCATAATTGTGATGGTTAATGTTGATCATTAATAAAACTGAAAAACATCTGGGAGATGGGCTCAGGACATGCCCTGGGGTAAGGGGGCAGGATTTCTTGATTACTAAGTTAACAGATATGGTGAGACCAGCCGATTGCTGGCAGCATCTCTTCCTGACTGGCATCCTTTGCTGAGTAAATGTGGAGAGGAGGTGAGTATATCGGTAGCATGCAGGAACGCATTGCTCTCTTCTTCTGACTGTGCAGATGATGTGTCCTAAGTTCTTAATTGCCTTGACCTCCCCAGCAATAAAATACAACCAATCTTCCTTCAGCTCCTTTTGTCAGGGTGCCTTTATCACAGTGACAGGAAGTGAAAGCAAGATAGTACTAAGAGTAATGTAAGTAGAAATTGACATTGTTCAGGGTCTTTGCATTTTTGATTAATTAAGAATTAGTTGTGCTGGGTTGGGTCTATAGAACACTTGCTAGCAGATTATATCCTCAGGCCCTAGGTTAGATCCTCAGCATTATAGTAATAGTAATAATAATAATAATAACAACTTCTAAAATAAATTAGATTCTCTAACTTAAAAATAACAATTTCAGTAACTTTGGAAAGTCATGCAACACTGCTCATGTAGGGAATGTACTGAGAGATAAAGTGGTTTCATTTTATATCAGCATTTTCAGAAACATACATTGAACTTAGAATAATTCACTTCACTTTTTTCAGTGTCTCCCAGATATCCGGGGATACTAACATGGGTACAATATCAGGTGAAGAATTCATAAGTTTACTTCTAAAAGCTATCAATGATGTCAAAGAAGATACTAACAACCAGGTGGTTGAAGTAAGGAGAACAATTCAGGACCCAGAGAAGAAAGTCATCAACATATAGGAGATGATTAGAAATGTTGATGTGGAAGTCGGCACCATAGACGAGGAAACTAGGAAAGAAATTGAGGTAAAATTTTTTTAAATTACAAAGATTATAAGAATGAAAAAAATGAGTTAAATGAAAATGCGAATGGAAAAGCATCATCAATAGATAAAACCAAGTGGGATGACATCAGCAGACAAGTATAAGATTCCACTGGATAGAAGTAGCACTTGCTATAAAAACTGAAGACAAAAAAAATCTAATCCATGAAAACATAGAAAAGTTCCTCAATCTGGGGAAAAGAAATATATAACCAAACACAAGAGGCATTTATAATCCCAACCACTTATAAACAGAAGACTCTGTGACACAACATTTTTTAATAAAAAATATTAAATGCTGTAATAGAAAAATGCCCACTCACAAAAGCCACCACATCAAAACAAAACAAGGCCTCTCAGCAGAAATATTAAAAGCCAGAATGATATGTCCTAAGCTCTGAAAGCAAATAGCTCACCAGTTAATGTTGCTATCTCCAGAAAAATGATCTTCTAAAATCAATCAAGAGAGAACCATTTTGAGATATTCATAAACTAAAGCAATTCATGACCATCAACCCAGCACTGAAAAAAAAAAAAAAAAAAGATGAACAGAAATTTTAAAGGGAGACCAAAGTCTAAATCATAAGAGTACAGAAAAGACTAAATCTCATGAGAGGACTAGACTGACAATGGAGAATTAGGAATGAATCCATTATGTTCAACACAGCAAACAACTAACATGAATATAGGATAAAGAAAGGAACAAACATTAATCTAACCAAGAGTAGGAGAAATCAACAAATGTCTCTCAATAATAACCTTAAATGTGCCTGGGACAGTAACTATTGGTAAAGTGCTTGCTACATAAGCATGAAGATCTGAGTTTGATACCTAGCACCCACAAAGACAGCCACATATGGTATCACATGCTCATAATGCCTGTGTTGGTGAGGTAGAAGCAGGTGAATCTCTGGGACTGGGTGGCTTGCCAGCCTACTGTAACTCTTAAGGCTCAGTTCACAGTGCAATATCCTATCTCAAAACAATACTGTGAGTTGACTTCTGACATCAGCACTGAATTACACACACACACACACACACACACACACACACACACACACACACACAAACGCCTTGGATATGAATGTTCATAAATATCCCACTAGAAGATACAGATTGGCTGACTAAATTTTTTTAAGATTTATTTATTTATTTATTTATTTATTTATTTATTTATTTATTATATGTAAGTACACTGTAGCTGTCTTCAGACACTCCAGAAGAGGGCATCAGATTTCATTATGAATAGTTGTAAGCCACCATGTGGTTGCTGTGATTTGAACTCGGGACCTTCGGAAGAGCAGTTGGGTGCTCTTATCCGCTGAGCCATCTCACCAGTTCTAGATTTTTTTAAAAATATCTATCTGTTGTCAAGAAACACACCTCATTTGCAAAGACTGGCAGGAACTGATAGCTAAAATATTGGAGCCAATTTGAATATGTCAAGAAAATAGAAGCTGAAAACAGTTAGGCATAGTTATTCTTATAGCTGCTGAAATAGATGTCAACCTAAAATTAGTAATAAGAGATTAAGGGCATTATGTATTGAAGAGAAAAATTCTTCAAGAAGATATGACAATTGAAAAGTATATGCATTGAACATTGGGGCTCTCAATTTCATAAAACAAACACTAATAGACATGAAAAGACCAAAACTCTGAGTAACTTCAATACCATATTTTTCACCCATAGGCTGTCCAGACTAAAACCAAGTAAGTATAAAACAGAAAATATAAAGTTATATGCCTATTTTCCTGACAAAAATAGATGCAAATAAAACACATTAAAAAGGCTATATGTGCAGCATGATCAAGTGGATTGCATTTCATAAGTGCAAGGACCTTTAGACACACAAATCAATAAATGTAATACAGCATACAAATAGACCCAGAGACATAAATTATATGTCATCTCAGTGAACATAGGAAAGGCCTTTGACAAAGTTCAACATCATTTATGATAAAGTCTTGGATAAAAAAACTTAATGTATCTCAGCATAATAAAGACCTTATACAACAAAACTATAGTCAGCATTATATGAATCAGGGAAAACTTGAAACATTACCTCTAAAATCAGGAATAAGTCAAAGTACCCATTCTATCCAATCTTATTAAATATTGAAATCTTAGCTAGAGCAGTAAGAAAAGAAAAAGAAACAAAAGAAATACAAATAGAAAAGGAAAAGGCTAAATTACTCTTAATTTTAGATGATCTGGCCCCAATATTTAAGACTCCACAGAAAATCCTTAGACCTTGATAAACACTTTCAGTCAAATATTAAACAGATTCAAGATGTGAACTCTCAGCTTCTGTTCCTGCCATCTGTCACCTCTATTCAGCCATCATGGACTCTAATCCTCTGAAAACACAAGACCAAAATACACTCTTTCTTCTATGAGTTCCTTTGGTCATGGTGTCTTATCACAGTGATAGAAAAGTAATTAAGACAGGATATATAATCAACATACTAAAATCGGTAACCTTTATTGACGTCAATAATTGACTTTTTAGGAAAAGACTCTCCCAATAGCATACAACAAATATTTCAAAATAAATCTAAGGGTGTGAAAGTCTTCACCAATGAAAACTTTAACTCATGAAAGAAGAAATCTGAAGATGACAGAAGAGTGAAAGATTCTCATGCTCAGTAATTGGCAGAATGAATATTGTAAGACTGGCTATGCTACTGAACACAGTCTACAGGTTCACACAAATCCCATCAAAGGTCAGTGACATTGTTCACAGAACTAGACAAAAATGTTAATAGAATTTGCTTGGAAGCACAGAAATCCCAAGTAACCGAAACGACTCTAGGCAGAAACAGAAAAGATATCAGCTCACTAAAACATCAGTGGGATAAGCTCAAATGCACGAAGCATTCTGCAAAGATACAAAAAAAGGCATAATATATCTAACTTTTTAATGTGTAGTCTAGGGAATCGAGCCCAGAACCTCGTATTTGCAAGACAAGCACATGACCAACTGACCTATCTCCCTAGTTTATGATTTGAAGATCAGTTTTGGAAGGAGGTAACAAAATCGCAGCACTAGAATTGTGTTCATTTTTCCTATGGAGACATGACCAAAAGTCTAAGCATCCTACATAACAACACCAATGACAGGACCAGAGTAATGATCCCACCTGTCTGGGTTAGGGAATCAATGAGTATAAACTGTTTGCTTACACAAGCCATTATATACTGGGGTATGTATGGGTGACTCCCAAACAGTTGCTTGATCAAAAAAACCTCACCCAGCATGAATGATAACTTTCCCCATAGCTATATAAATGGATTCCCAGTAATCTTCCACTATCTCCACATTTCGATTCTTAACCTGTGGGTTTCCACCCCACAGTGGGTCATATATCAGATATTTATATTACAATTCATAACAGTAGCAAGATAAGAGTTACGAAGTAGCAATGAAATAATTTTATGTTTGGGGGTCTCAGCAACATGAGGAAGTGTATTAACAGGTCACAGTGTCAGGAAGGTTGAGAACAAGGGCACTTCCCAGGACCATGTGAAGCTGGGACAGAATCACGTGTACCTGGGAAGGACTTGAAAGATGTGAGTGGCTGGCATGTCCGGGTAAAGATCTAAAGACCTGCCCTAGTCTCTTTCAGTGTAAGAACTCAACACACTCCATCCTGAGCCACAGAAATTCCAGTTAATGTAGTAATGACTGTCATGTTTGGAGAATAATGTCCCACAACAAAATATTTTGAAAATTATTTTTCTTTACTTGTGAAAATTTCCCTCTTTTTTTTTTTTTCCAAAAGATTGTTTCATGAAATTGGGAGAGAATTGCTTCAGCCACTTTTATTTCACTTAACAATATACCATATATTTTTTTCAATGGGATATATTAATTTGTTCAAAAACTCAAAAAATATTGTAATAAAGTTCACCTCAACTTTCTTAGTGGTAACAATTGGTTTTTCCCTTTCTACTCATTATAATGGTGGACATCTTTGTCTTAACCCGGCTTTAAAAAGAATGTCCCAAGTTCTCACTGGTACTTACAGTTGCGGGTTTGAGATTTATAATCTCTGTCCTGTTATTCACCCTTTTTTGAGTCTTCTAGATTGACTTGCTTACACATTTATTATTTATTTTTAATTAACAAATGACTATGGAATTGCAGCAAATTTCTCCTTGGCCCCAAGCTGCAGTTGGATGAGGATGGTTCCTGGAGACAGGAAGGCCAACAACAGGGACTGTTCATAGGTCTCTATCAAAGGATCAGGGATAATACACCAGAGGGAAAGGAAAGAAACAGACATTTGCTATCAAACAAAAACAAGAGAGCCAGAGAGGGTTGGGATGGCTCTCAGACTTTGACCCTGGCCTTTCCTGGGGCTATTCCAGGGAAATCAGAGAAAGAGTCAGTGTGACGGAAAACAATGCAGGCAGTGACCAACCCTGAGTTTCAGATGGTGGAGACATTTCTTGTGAAAGTGTCCAGCCAGCAAACAACAAACACTTCAAGAACATGAGAGAAAAGTTAGGCTTGCAAATTTACCTACATAGAAATTAATCAAGATGGCAAGGAGGCATGGGATGGCCAAGAAGTTCAGTTTAAAGAAGTAGGGACTTTGCAATGCTCTAGTGACCCTTTAGTGGTCAGTGGGTTCTTTCCTGCGTGCTTCAGTGATGTTTAACTAAAGGTATGGATAGGAAAAATGATTTGATTTGAGGTTAGGTGTAGAGTTCTAAAATAAAAAAAAAAAAAAAAAAAAAACCCAAGTCTTTTTAACTAAGGCCAAAAGGCAAAGATCACGTAAACAAAAAGAAGAGAGAACACACTGGGGAGCTGAGTGGGAAAACCTCAGCCGCTGCTATAAAATGGATAATGAGATCTGCTAGAGAAGAGAGGAAGCTGCCTGGGATGTGAGAATTGCAGAAAGAACAGCTGTGGTTGAAGGTGTGCAGGGAGTTGGTTAGGAATGAGACAGAAGCTTGTAGATTCTGAAAGGTCACATCGGACGGTGTATCAGAGTTAGCGGTTCTACCCATCACAGATGCACTGTTCCAGCCCTTATACCTGTGGAGCTTCTTACTGCATCCTTAAAGGAACCTGGCCAGGTGGGTGTTGTGACCAATGCCAGAAGAAAATGAGAAGGTTTGAATGTGTCCCTCAAAGCTCAGGTGTTAGAACCTTCATTCCTAGTGCAGGCAGGGTTGGGAGTCAGAGCCTAACAAGAGATGACATCATGAGGGCTGTGTCATGATCACAAGGGAGTATTTGTTATGAAAAGCTAATCAGGTTCTTCCTTGGATTCTCTTGTCCTTCCCTCTTCTACCACGGGATGACACAACATAAGCAGCCTAGCCAGAGGTGACAACTTGGAACTGCATTTCTCAGCCTCCAAAACTGTAAGAAGTAAATCCCTTGTCCCTGTAAACGGCCAAGTCTGTGGAATTCTGTTATAATCCTGCTAAACGGAATAACAGTGACTCAAATCCAGCTCTCTTCTGTAGCTGAAGCCCACATTAGCAGCCTTCCTCCCTCTCCCCTCCATTCCTACCATACTGCTCAGCATATTGGATTACTTGGCCTCCCCTCAGCTACACTTTGATTCCTTTTTCTTTTTTCTTTTATTGAAAATCGATCTTGCCCCCCCCCTTCATGGAACATATTCTGATTATAGTTTCCCCTCCTCCAACTCGTCTCGGTGTCTCTCAACCTCCACTCCCATCCACACCCGTTCTGCCTCTCATTAGAAAACAAACATCTGGTTCATAAACAATATCAGGAATGAGATTTGCAGGCATAGTTTTATTTGGTTAAGACTAGGATGATAGACTTAGCTCTATCTCATTCCCACCAGTCATCTCTGGTGTGGTTTCCTGAGAAATCTCTCTTATTGGGAGGTTTGGGATCTCTGATTACTCTGAAGTTATCCCCTCAAAAAGTATGTCTTGTTTTGCATACAGTGCATCTATTAATAGATTTGTGACTTTTCCAATTTTCTCTTTTAAGGTAGATGTTCCTGATCAGAAAATCTTGGTCACCTGTGCAATGAAAGATGTAAGCACATGTAATAGAAACTCCAAGGTATTGTATTAGAGGAAGAACATCCCCAGAGCAATAAATTCTCAGATGTGTGCTTCCTCTGGGTCCAAACTAAAGTCCCATAAAACCACACTCTGGAGTCCCCAAGACTAAACACAGTCGCTTCAATGAAGAGCTTGAAGACCCATATGGTGAATGTCACAAGTAGTTAATGAACCCAACTGCTTGCTTTCCAGATAACTTAAGAGAAAATTTGAATAGTGCCTGGCAGAGAACAACAGGATGCCCTGACACGCAGCACCAATGATCCTAAACAGTGGCAGAAGTTAAAATCACTGAGATGGACAATGAGCCACAAGATCTCACCATCCTCCATCCCTGTGTCAGCCCCTTGCACTTTGTGTTTAATCCTGTATTAATGTGGTTTTCTTGGAGGTTGATAGCATGACATAATTGGTAATAATACTAGCAAAGAGAATAATCTCTTCTCTCTCCTTCCTCTTTTCCTCTTCCTCCTCTTTCTCTTTCTCTCAGCAGAGTTTAGCTGTGAACTCAAACTCACAAATCTCCCTGTCTCCGCCTCCCACATATAGGGATTGCAGAATATTGACATTTTCTATTGGGCACCCATCATTAGGGACTCCTCCACTATGTCTTAGCTCACTCCTGCTGCTATTACAAATCACTTTAGCCTACTACATAAGCAAAATTACTTTATTTCCCATAGTTCTAGATACTGGAAGTCCATGATCAAGGCACTAGCAGATTCAGTGTCCTCAGAGTCATAGATAGCACTTCTCGCTATGGTCTCCCAAGGCAGAGGAGAACAGTCATTTTATATGGGTGTTAATTCTACCCATGAGGATGGGTTTCTCAAAGCTTATCATTATCTTCTAAAGGTTAACCTCTTACTGCTATTGCATTGGGAAGTCAATTTGTGCATTGCTTTCGCAGAAACAGAAAAAATAAAACCCTAGCAGCCCCCAAGCAACAAGTAAATATCACGTCTATTAGGTACTGTGCTTGGTGCAGAGTCAAGAAAGGATACAGAAAATCCCTTTCCTTGAAAACTTTCGACAGGTGAGTAAATATATGGATTATAATATGATGTTCTAGAGATGCCAAGCAAGCCAGGAATGCCACAGAAGTCCCCATCTGCACCTGGGGCAGGGGAACAGGCACTAGGGAAAATAAGAATACATAGGCACCTTATAAAAATGCATTTTTCCTGGGTATTGTCACTACTATCCAGACTCCGGTATTACAAATTTCAATTTCTCATTAGAATCTCTGCGCTTGTCTTAGGATTCTACTTTCCCTATAAGCATTCCTGGTGATACTCCACAGGTGTGGAGGCTGTCTAAAAAACTCATCTCTAAGAGGAATGCTAGAAGGAACATGCTAGGAAAAAAATAAAAGATTCAGATTTGACAGTGACTGGTGAGGGTGTTCCAGGGAGAGGGACCAGTAGGGATGCAAATGACTGGCAGAGTTTGGTTTGTCTGAGTTTACAGGCATCTTAGACCCATGAGCCAGCACATGATCATAGCACATGGGATTCGGCCTCAGCCACAGCAGCAGCCAGAAGCTAGGCTGTCCTCACTCTACTTCACAGTGCAATGTGGTTCTCAACTTTCCCAATGCTGTGACGCTTTAATACAGTTCCTCCTGTTGTGGTGACCCCTCCCCCAACCATAAAATTATTTTTTTGTTGCTGCTTTATAACTGTAACTGTGCTACGGTTATGAATTATAATGTAAATATATGATATATAGGATATCTGTATGAGACTCCTGCAAAAGTGTCATTTGACGCTCCTTCCACCCCACCTCTATCCTCCCCACCCACCCCACCAAAGTGATCACCACATGCTTAGATAATGTTCCTTCTATAGGATGGGGTGTAGGAGCATACTCCAAGCTGCCCCTGTGAAGAATGGGCCAAAAGAACCATGGTGCACTTCGATCTACACAGGTTGTCAACAAGTACACCCTAGCTCCTGAGCCCAGCTTCTTGTCCCTGCTGCACCTCATCCTGCCTTTGCCACCCTTTGCTCCCTAGGGGCTACTAAACTATCCTGCATCTCCAGCCTTACTTTAGTACTTAGTTATTAAACATCTAACAAGTCCCTCTAACAAATTTTGTCCTGGCCACTTCTGGATGTCCAGTTAGCCTACTTCTCCAGGGAAACAAGAGATAGATACCCTGTCCAATCAGAAAGAAAAAGGTCTCTGCTCCCCTGCTTGGTCATCCATTGTGCATGGCTATCTTCATCTCTCCAGTCACTATAGTAACTGGAAAAACCAGTGTCCCTCCAACTGGTCAGGCATTTACCTAGGGGAGTGGGGGTGAGCAGAGACTTTGCAAATGGTGCTCATGTGGGCATATCTATTCTTTATTGCTATTAATATACTTGACAACAAGCCTCAGTAAACAAAAAAATACCTTTTCTCATTTTGTAAAATAAGGGATTATCCTGCTTTCACTGCAGTCTAGCTCTGATGCTTGGCTTCAGGAGGGATCAAGAAACAATTGGATAAATTAAAACAAATGACAAACCAGGGTCCTAAGCACATACGGCTTTTGGTCTTTGCCAGCCTTGTAGATATTTCTTCAAGGATAAGGGCACATTTGTCCACAAGGGCTTATGATTTATAATACACACAATGACACCAAGTTATAATGCTGATCCTTTTGAGGTAATTGGAATCTTTAGAGGATGATTAAAGTTTTCAAAATAAAACAAGCCAAGTACACAAACCAAAAACTGAGTCTAATCACTTTCAGGTATGTTATCCTTTCTGAAGCCTGAGAATCAATTTTGTCAGATAATATTATAAAATATGTATTCCTGCTACAGCCAATTCTTATATTTTTAACAAAATAGAGTATTTAGCATTTTCTATTTCCTATTAGTAGGGAATACGATTACTTAAACTTAGCATGAAATTTTTATATGCCAACATGTGGATTATTACGAGAATTTCAGAGTAATTTCTCATGGCTCAGTAGCAGCTGTGTGAGGGCTGAGTCGGGACACTGGGTATGAAGGATTGTAGCTTTAGTCCTGTAGTGTCTAATGATGGGGACACAGTCTAAGTACTGCATCATTAGGCAAGCTCATCACTGAACATCATGAAGTCATTGTGTAAATCCAGAGACTCTGGGGACAGCCACATGGCCTCCTCTGGAAGTCAAGATGGGCTGATGCCAGTGCCACACAGAAGACTGTGCCAACAATAATCCTTTTTTTCCCCTTCAATAAGTGGGCCATTCCAAAATCTCAATGAAAAGCACAGTATGGGAAGCATATAAACCAATAATGGTCATGCATTATCATTTCAAGTATGATGCGCTGGATATCACACTATGTGCTGTGCTTTTTTATGCAACTGGTAGCATGGTAGGCTGGTTTACACCAGCATCATTCCACCTTGTGCTTTGTCATTACCAAGGCTACAAGGTCACTAGGCAACAGGAATGCCTCAGCTTTGTTATTCTCTCATGGAGCTGCTGTGGCATGTGCAGTTTGCTGAGAACAGAAATACCAGTTTGTAGCCTATTTTAATTCAACACGTGCTAAGTTCCTTCCTTGTGCCAGGCACAGCAGGAATTCTTTAAAATAAGTAAACCTTTTGTTGCTGCCCAAAATCTTTAGTCCCTTGATGATGGTTTTCCTGTACACAAAGGGCCCCTTTTGGTCACTATTTGACCCTGAGAAGTGTGTTTACCAAGCTCCGGGCCAGGAGCTATGACATCAGTCCATGAAGACAACAGGCTCAGTTACATAGTTTATGTCTGCTGTTCCCTAATGTCAAGGAGCATGAAGAAGCAGTTGTATGAAATGGATTGTGAAAGGTCTTAGAAGAGAGGTGTCTCAGTGGCAGAGTGCTTGCCTAGCATGTAGAGAGACCTGCTTCTAGTCCAGGACTGCAAACCACAAGAATGAGGCTGTAAGTGATCGAGTAGTATGTGGCTTCCCCACAGTGGACCAGTGACCCAGAGTCAGGACACAACAGATAATGTAAAACTCATAGATTATGAGCCATACATACAGACTAGTGGTGAAAATTAAACATGTCGCCTCTAACAGGGGAAAGAGATCTAGAAAGTATGGATTTACGGTGTGAAGCAACCAGGAGATTGATGGGAGGCAGCTTGCACAAAGCCTCAGCAGAGGAAGCTAGCGTTTGGATGAGGAATCTAGGATGTGGGTGTTATATAGAAGCTGGGAAACAACCCAGTAACAATCGATCACCCAGACAGCTATTGAGCAGCTAGTCTATGCACATCTCTGCTTGGGAATGTGGGTCTGTGCTAGATAGCAATTTGGTAAAAGGGAGGCCAGACATGGACATGGGGTAAACTCTGGTGATAAAGCAAGGTAGCATGTGTTAAGGTCTGTGCCCACAAAGGAAGCGGCAAAACTCACAGTGGATCATATGGGTCAAAGGTCAAGGGGCCAGGGGCCAGGGGCAACCTTCTACAGGATAAGTTGCTAGATAGGAACTAGAAAAAGTAAAAGGAATGTGGGAGGGGGGGTGGTGGAAAAGTGTCCAATATTAAACAAGCAGGAGCATGAAAGTAGTGGTAGAAATGACTGAGACACTAGCAAATGATATGGATGTGGATACTGGGAGGTCGGGCCAGCCTAGGTGCTGTCATGGTCACTGTTTCTGTTAGCATTTTGTCTAAGCTCCATCCAACAGTTGCCTGGCAATGCCCAGGTATGCCTGACTCACTATAAAAGGGGCTGTTTGCCCCCTCTACCTCTTGCTTTCTTGCTCTTGCTTGGTCCTCTAGTCCCCTTTCCCCTCTTTCCCATTCCCCTCCCCCTCTCTTTCCACATGCTCATGGCCAGCCTCTACTTCTCTACCCTCTCCCTCTCCCTCTCCCCACCTCTCCATTTCTCTTTCTCTACTACCCTCTCAACTCCCCTCCCCATACCCTGAATAAACTCTATTCTATACTATAATTCATGTGGCTAGTTCCTCAGGGGGAAGGGATTTCTCAGCATGGGCCCTCAGAGGCACTCCCTTCTCCACACCTGACTACACCTCCACCAAACATATTCCCTGTCTCCTTATCTTTTTATAAAACACAACCATTTCCAATTTCTAGAGATGGATGGAAATCCTGCTTACCAGAGATTGCAGCCACTTTAACGAGGAAGCCAGCTCAGCTCTGTCCTTGAACTTGAAGCTGTAGAAGAGAGGCTGAACAAGTGTCAGTAGCAGTGGCATGAGGATGGCTTGGGAGAGGCAGTGCAGACTTTGTGGGGGATATTACATGGGTCCACTGCAACTGGGGAAGCAGGAAGAATCACCTCGGGGACTGGGGAAGGCTGGTGATGTTGAGAGAAGGCTTGGAAAAAAATCAGAGGTCTCTAAAGTCAAAGAGAAGCAGCCTCTGTATCCGGTGCATCTCACATGATGTAACATCCCATTCAGAGAGAAGATCAGCTGCCCAGGAGGCCCAGGAATATCCACAGACTGGCAGTTTATAGTATGGGTTTGGACTGTGAAGGTGGAAAGCATTTAAGAGGAACATCGCACACTACATCTGACTGGGCTCTCTCGGTTTGGAAGAGAAGACTTGTACCCTAGCTGTGTAGACTCGTCTTATTGCCACACTGACAACACTTTGCCCAGAGAGAGCTTCAGGCTCCACTTTGAAGGCATGGAAATACATATATAAAAGCCAGATATGATACGATACCATTATTTTAAAAATAGAATTACATTTTTTTTGTATTCTAAAGCTAGGCATAGAGATATACCAGTTATCTCAGATCCTCAGGAAGCTCGCTCTAGTCCAGGAGTTGCAGGCTGGCCTGAAAACATGTAAGATTTTGTCTTCCTACTTCAAAATCTTGAGAAATAATCCCACATGTGGTTACTACAAAAGTCTTTACAATGAATGCTAAAATCGCAATCATGGACATTACAATTTGCTTCCTAGAGAGATATGGTCTAACTAACTGCGAAGAGCAGAAAGGAAGAAATGAGGTCCAGCCTTAAATCCGTTCAGCTTTAAGTCAACAGTCTCCAGCCATTTGGTTCCACTTAGTCACATCAACCCCTTTTTAAAGTGTGTGTGTGTGTGTGTGTGTGTGTGTGTGTGTGTGTGTGTGTGTGTGTGTTTAGGTAGCCGTTTCCCGGGCCCTCGGTTATAGGGACCATCTGGGCTGTGTGAATAAGTCATCTTGAGCAAAACAAAGTGCAGCTCACGTGAGACCCCTATGTACAAATGGAACAGCCACCAGTTCTGTGGCAGCTGGCTGCATTGGGCAGGCTCCAGCTCACCGGCCCAGATGGCGTTGAGAGACCTGCACCCTGTGCTCTGAAGGACTTGTTCCTACACGGCGTGGAAACAGTCTGTCCCTGTTTACTCTGCCAGTCGGTCTGTGCCAGGAAAACCGAGCTTGAAGGTTTCATGCAGGAATGGGTCAATCAGTACAGAAGAAAATGAAACCGTTCTTCCACACTGACAACACCCCTAGCCTGGCTAGGATGCTGGCGAATGGCAGCCAAGTGACAATTGTGTTCTTTTGGGGGAAACCTGAATTCAGCCACTCTGCACTGTGAATTGGGAATGCCTTCCTTCTTCACCCCATAAAGAACACTGCAGGGAGTCTACAAGCACATTGTCTGTAGTGGCTTCAGCACACACACACACACACACACACACACACACACACACACACACACACAGCTGGAAGCCACACTGTAAAAACAGACTGTAGTGTTGTTGGCACATTAGGAAGACAACAAGACTCAGTGGGTTGATCAAAGGCTTAGACCCTGGAGGAGGCAAGTCTGGTTTCCTAGGTGGGTTGCAGATCAGTGGTAATTGATGGGCGTGGGGTGGGGGTGGGGGCAGTATGTGAGGCAGAAATGGAGCTGGTAAGAATCATCTTAAACAGAAGTTCAAAGCACATGAACATGGTGCCTCCCACTCCCTCCCTAGAAGCACAGAATCAAACAGAATGGTGTCTACAAACATGGGTTCTTGGGAGCAGCGTTTCAAAGCCGGGCTTAGTTCTCTGGGGCTGTCAAAGCAGCATTCATCCCGATTCACACAAGCTTCTGACAAGTGACAGGAGGCTCACTCAATAGCAGCTCTCTTCTTTTTTTTTCCAGGCTGGAAGTCCAGAATGCAGGATCACACTCAACCCTTCAAACTGTTCTCTGACTACTTACAAGAAAGAGAAGGCATTAAGTTGTTCCAGAGTTGATCAGTCTGAGTTTGGTTTTGTTTCAACTAAGACTGAGACACACTCCTTCTGAGTCCTTGCTGAAAACAGTCGCACACTATCGCAGAGAATATACGCATTTCCCTTAGCTGTTATTCTCTTTCCCTAAAAGATCCTAAATTGCTATAGAAAAAACTACATCTCCAAATGCTGTCACATTATGGTGACAGTTGTTTTACTAAGATGGCATTGACCATAATAAAGACATTTTTAACTCACCTTACTAGAATTCTTTCAATGGCATTTCTTACTCTAGCTCCAAAAGTAAGTTCAGCCTTGATTTATCTCATAAAGATACATCTTTATGATTCAAAAATGAATAAATTAGAACAACAACCAAACCTACATATATCTTTGGTGTATTGTTTTCATTATTCAAATATTTCCAGATTATTGGATACTTGTTGTAGAAATAAAATAATCTACATCAAAATGTCAGCAAAAAATATTGTCAATCAATAGATCTACAAGCTAGTCTCCTGAATACCTGGGGGGAAACATCTGGATGAGATGATACTCAACAGCTTTTTGACATACAAAGAAGCTAACAGCACAGGGCTCAACTTACTCAATGCTAAGACTTTTACAGACAAATGATCCCAGATTATTGGCTGGAAATACAAAAATGCTTAAAACATGGAAAACTGTGTGATTTTACCAAAAGGCAAATAAATTTAAATAGAAAGCAAAAAAAAAAAAAAATCAGCCACATGTAGTAAGGACTTTGCAGAGCATGGTCAACCTAGCTTGTAGTGCAGAGAAGCTTCATGTAGTACCAAGTGATCATAACCTGAAACAGGCTTTGGGGGAAGCAGACCTCCAGTAAGGTAACAAAATGTTAGGATTTTGGAATAACTAATTACGCGTTTTGGTGATTCCAATTCTATGGATTGATTTTAGGAAAATAAAAAGGTTAAAAGTTCAATCCAAAGAGATACACATTGCACTAATTCATGTAGAAATTGGAAGACAAACTGTATGTCCAAGAAGGGAAAATTAACAGTGATTAGAGATACAGGTGCCAGAGTTAGATGGATGTATGCCTAGTCCTTCTTTGGTTCTTTACGGCTTGTATAATGTTAGGGCCAAGGAGATGGCTCAGTAGGTAAGAGCTTTGGCTGCCAAGCCTGGCAACCTGAATCCCATGTCTGGGATTCACATGGTGGAAGAGAGAATCTACTCCTGAAAGTTATCCTCTGACCAACATTGTGGCATGTGGGTACACACACACACACACACACACACACACACACACACACGCATGCATGTTCATGCATATATACACATATACATACTAACACACAAAGGAAGTAAATAGATATAAGTATAATCAAAACTAAGGGTAATTATATAGTGCTGACTAAATAGCTGAAACTTTATATCTAAATTTTCTTATCCAAATTCCTACTTAATTGGACTTGGGCTAGGATGACATGGAAACCATGTCTGCGTGTTGCTTGGAGCACAGAACATATAAGCTTCTTCGTGCTATCATTTTGTTGTCCTTCCTCTTCAGTCTTGCTCAGACCTTGGATACATATTCAGCAACACAGCAAATATCTATGATGCTGACTGAAGATCTAAATAGATCTGGATTATACGCAATCACCCAGAGATGATGGGCTAGATCATCCAGGATGCACAGGAAGGAAGGAGAAGGGGGAACGAAATGAAAGTCATAATTTAACAAGGTCATCTGGCTCTTGGATGTGGGAGCGCTTTTGTCACGAGCACTCAATTTCTGTGCCATTTCCAATGTTGAGTAATGAGCGTGCTCACCTTCACCTTTGAAAGAGGACATGTAACAGATTTTTCTAAGACATCAGCAGACTCTGATGCTTGGTCTCCAGGCAGAGCAGGTGGCTGTTTTTATTAATGGCCTCTAGGCAGGGATAGAGGACTGCAGGGCTGCAGTGTAGAGAGGATGCATAGGACTACAGTGTTTAGCTGCTGGATTGTGGAGTTCCATGCAGTGCGAGGCAAATCTAGCCATTGTCAGTCGTGCTGAAACAGGGAGACCCTGGAATGAAATGAAGATTGTATTTTGAAGACCTCAGAGGAAAGCCTCCCTGCTCCCTCTGCAGGTGTGAACCCCACTTATTTTTCTTCTGGGTTCTCTGACTTCCTGTTGGGCCCCTGCTGCTAGTGGCTGGGTAGAGTCCTTTAGCTGAAATACGTCATTAGGAATTAAGTTATGCCCCGCCCCCAACCACTCATAAGAGGAACTCCTAACCTCCAATGACCTTACACAATGTTAATGTGGGCATAACTAGTGAAGATGAGATTATTAGATAAGAAATTTGGAAAAAGGAGACACGCAGATTGTGGGCACATTTCCCACCCAGGGAGGATGCCTTCTAAAGACACTTTTTTTGCCTCAAGCCAAGGAAGAAGGAAAGGCTGAGAAGACTCCTAGAGAGAGCTGCTAGTGCCTTCAGAGGGAGAGCAGCCTGCTCACAACTCGACTTTAGACTTCTGCCCTTCAGAACTGTGAGGCAGTATGTGTCTATTGTTAAGATCATTGAGTATGTGATGCTCTTACGGAATCCCTAGGTAGCATGTACACTCTCTCCACATTCTGTGGCAGGTCCTCCTCCTCTCCTCCTCACTGACAAAAAATGAAAGGCTCCTAGACAAGAGTGTACTGTGTAGCGCAGGGACAGGATAGCACTCTGTGTCCTCCCCAGGGGGCACCGTGTAATCGGTGATTCTGTAAGTTATTCACAGTCCAGTGGCATTTGCCTTCTGGCGAGAATGTACAGTCACGTGCTGCCTGACCTATGGGGACAAATTCTGAGAAATGCATCGCTTAGGAGCTCATCATTGTGCAAGCATCACAGAGTGCATTACACAGACTCAGACAATCTAGATAAGACCACAGCATGACCTTGGAGCCATCTAGAGATGGGGTAGACGTGAGTTGGACAAGGCCAACACATACAGCCTCCTGTTTTACAATGAGTTTTTAGTAGTACACTCTAAAATAACAATAAAGGCATTGTGTAGAAAAAACACAAACTGGTAGCCATCACTTTACTATCAAACGTTGTACTGCACATAATTTTGATGGAATTGACAGTGCTACTGTGACCATGAGCGCTTTGCACTGGGATTTCTCAGTAGCCATGGCATTGCTAACATGGCAAGAATTTTTAACTCTTCCAATCTTATGGTACCAGCATAATGGGGCCCAGCCCTGACTAAAATGTTATGGAGCACAAAACTGTGTCTCACCACACCAACAGAGACCATGTTTAACTCTCAAATCTGAGACCTAATGACTGGTTATGATGCGATTTCAGAGCTTCCATTGAGTAAGTGTTTACCCTAGACACCACAAAAAAAAAAAAAAAAAAAAAAAAAAAAAAACCACAGTAAGAACAACTTCAGTGTGATGTTGGTAAAGAAAAAATTTTCAATGATTATCCAGGGTAAATTACAAGATTGTGTGGGTACAAATGAGGCTCCAAATTCAGTTTAACAAGTGGGAGATTCACTTCTTAGACAGGGGAAATTCCTTTGCTCATAAAGAGTGTCTTTGTTGGTGGTAGACTATTGTGTCCCCTCAAAAATTTATGTGCTGAAGGCCTAACCTGCTTGGTCATTAGGGCATGGTGCTATTTGACAGAGACTAGATATAGATGTTGGAGTAGAAATGGTCTTGTTGAAGTATCTCTCTCTCTCTCTCTCTCTCTTTCTTTCTCTCTCTCCTTCCTGTAAATGCAGATGTAAAACTCTCAGGTACCTCTCCAGCACCATGTCTGTCTGCAAACTGCCATGCTTTCTGCCATGATGATAATGGATTAAAATTCTGAAACGGTAAGCCAGACCCAATTAAATGTTTATATAATTATATATATATATATATATATATATATATATATATATATATATATACATATATATATATATAGTATAACCCTTTTGCTGACACAGGAACACTTAAAAGGTAAACCATTTCTCAAACATTAGGGAAATTGTTGAACAGTGTATCTTCTAGGTGAGAAGTTGTATTGACCCACCTTTTATTACTATAACTAAGTATCTGAGGAGGATTAATTATAAAGAATAATGGGCTGTTTTGTTTAAGAATTATACTCCAAGATCAGGGGGCCATATCCAACTATGTCCTTAACCAGCAGAGTCCCAAGGTAGTGTAAAACATTACAATGCAAGGGAAAGTGGGTGAATGATTATGTGTCTCTCCTGGTCTGTCTTCCTGTAAAGTTGCCAGTATTCAGTAATAGGTTCTCTCCTGACGTTAATTGCAGTCCCCTTATAAAGGCCTCATCTCTAAACAATGTTGACAATCTCTAAACAACAAGATTAAGTTCCTAACTTCCTAATACCTCACAGTAGGGGTTACATTTCAAAACATGAACTTTGGAGAACATACACAAACCTTATTCAAACAATAGAAGAAATATAATTCTGGTCAGATGGAGTTTCATAGGAAAAATGAATACCTATGGTCATTCCTCAATAAACTAGGGAGAACCTACAGTCACAAATCTGGTCTTGGGAATTTCCTTGGATACAAATTTATAAACATTCAAACCCTTTACATTGGATGGTATATAACCTACACATATCTTCCTATATGCATTAAGAAGCCACCTTTAGATTATTTGTAACACATGATATAATATGAGTGCTGTGTGAACAGTTGGAATGTCGTGTTATTTAGGAATAAGGACAGCAAATCTGTAAGTGTCTTCTGTGTCTATATCTGATCATCTGTGATCTCCTCTGGGACTCAGCATCCATTTTTCTGTCAAGGAAATAAAATGGCTGATGGGACTGTTGACTCTTTCCTAATGTTCTGAGATGAGCTGGCCTGAGTATTTAAACAAGAATAAGTTTCTATGTATGATGTGCCAGGTACCGTTTGTCAGTTAAGTCCATTTCAAACCAAAGTAAGTCCAGAAAGGATGGGAAGGAACAGACACTGGGGTTTTTGTGTCTTCTAGATGGTTAGTGTTATGAGGAGGACTCCAGAGAGGTCAAGAAGGAAGATTTTTAACCTTGGTTCTGATATTTCAAGGGTTTTGTTTTACTTTGTTTTTTTCTGAAGTATGATGTTGTTACCTATACCATCAGAACATCTGGTCTTATCTCAAGTCTAAGCCCCAAGCCAAGCAAATGATTCAATTCTCTGAGGCAGGAGCAGCATGGGGCTCTTAGGGCCACACTTATTCAACAAAAAGAGAAATGTATAGTGAACAGCATTCAGATGCAAAGTTTCTATGCATGAAGATGATGATTGAGATGGCACACAGTGTAACTGCAGGTTCAGGACAGGTGAAAGGTTGCCCTTTTGCTTGGTTCCATGAATCCAATGGGATTCCAGGCCAGCCTCATCCTAGGGAATGGAGCAGGTCTCTGTGAACCATCCCGCTGATAGCTGGAGTTGACAGCTTTGCTCCAGTGTCCTCCATTCAGGGACAGGCCTGAGTTCAAAGACAAACTGCTCACCTGAAAAATAAAGAAAACTGGATAGGATACCCTCTGAGTAAAGATGCTGCAGTTAACCTCAAAGGCCAGGTCTGGAGATGCAGACCTGCCATCCCAGCTACTCAGGAGGGTAACGAAGACAGATCTCAAGTTCAAGACCTTCCAGGGCTATTAGCTCAGGCAACTCTCTATCCTAAAAGAAAATGTATATTGAGGGATAGAAATGTACCTCAGTGGGCAAGTGCTTACCTAACAGACTCCAGGCCCTGGGTTCAACCTCTAGTTTTGCTTTGTTTTGTTTTGTTTTAAAAAAAATCTTTTTTTATTTTCTAACTCATGCTAGGCAATTGCTCCCCCAGCCCTGTAAAGTCAAGCTTTTAGCTCAGTATCATTCCTCTAGATAGTGAAGTTATAAACTGTATTAACCCATTAACCTACATAATAATTAATTAGTAATTAATTCAAATTTGTGGAGAGAATAAGTAAGGTCACTTTTCAGAATCAACAGCTTAGATGTTTTTATTAGCTACTTATAAAAAATCCACTTTATCTAACAACCGTTACCACTCTTTCTCCTACAGCTGGCTTCAGTCTTGTGTATGCAGTGATGGAAAGGGCGATTAATAGCAAATGCATTTCTTTAGGCTTTAAAACTTTTTAGTTTATTTCTTCAGTGTATTGTGAGTAATTATTTGCTTTCCTTTCCACATTCCTTCCTGTTTATTTGTTCATTTGTTTTTGGTTTGGTTTGATTTGGTTGGTTGTTTTAACTTTTTTTCAATTTTTTTATTAGATATTTTCTTCATTTACATTTCAAATGCTATCCCAAAAGTCCCCCATACCCTCCCCCCACCCTGCTCCCCTACCCACCCACTCCCACTTCTTGGCCCTGGTGTTCCCCTGTACTGGGGCATATAAAGTTTGCAAGACCAAGGGGCCTTTCTTCCCAATGATGGCTGACTAGGCCATCTTCTGCTACATATGCAGCTAGAGACATGAGCTCTGGGGGTACTGGTTAGTTCATATTGTTGTTCCACCTATAGGGTTGCAGATCTCTTCAGCTCCTTGGGTACTTTCTCTAGCTCCTTCACTGGGGGCCCTGTGTTCTATCCTATAGATGACTGTGAGCATCCACTTCTGTATTTGCCAGGTACTGGCATAGGCTCACAAGAGACAGCTATATCAGGGTCCTTTCAGCAAAATCTTGCTGCCATATGCAATAGTGTCTGCATTTGGTGGCTGACTATGGGATGGATCCCCGGGTGGGGAAGTCTCTGGATGGTCCATCCTTTCATCTTAGCTCCAAACTTTGTCTCTGTAACTCCTTCCATGGGTATTTTGTTCCCCATTCTAAGAAGGGATGAAGTAGCCACACTTTGGTCTTCCTTCTTCTTGAGTTTCATGTGTTTTGCAAATTGTATCTTGGGTATTCTAAGTTTCTGGGCTAATATCCACTTATCAGTGAGTGCATATTTAACTTTTTTTTTTTTTACTACTTTTATTAGATATTTTCTTCATTTACATTTCAAGTGTTATCCAGCTAGTTCCCTATATCCTCCCCCCTCCCGGTCCTGCTCCCCTACCCACCCACTCCCACCCCTTGGCCCCTGCGTTCCCCTGTATTGGGGCATATAAAGTCTGCATAACCAAGGGGCCTCTCTTCCCACTGATGGCCAA